>JAQISU010000548.1:127500-270168 GCA_029339505.1 Unio delphinus
CTACTACTACTAGTAATAAGAAGAAAGAAAGAAATGGGAATTAGATACAAATTGAAAAATGTATGGTATTGTCTCATTAGAGAGTTCAGAATATTCTGCAGAATAAACAATTATACATGAATGAGTTTCTAAACTAAAAATGCAAATATCTAGTTTTAAAACAAAATATGCAGTTTCTATTTGAAAAAAAATTCGTACATATGTTCTTTTTATCGCGTTTTATCTTCTATCTTGAAAATTCGATATATTATAGGAATTCAATACATATATTATAATACTTTCAAAATATTTAATATAGTACTTTCAAAATATTTAATATAGTACTTCAATACATTTAATATAGTACTTCAATACATTTAATATAGTACATCAATATATTTAATATAGTACTTCAATATATTTAATATAGTACTTCAATACATTTTATATAGTACTTCAATACATTTTATATAGTACTTTCAAAATATTTAATATAAGACTTCGATACATTTAATATAGAACTTCAATAAATTTTATATAGGACTTTCAAAATATTTAATATAAGACTTCGATACATTTAATATAGTACTTCAACAAATTTTATATAGGAATTTCAAAATATTTAATATAAGACTTCGATACATTTAATATAGTACTTCAATAAATTTTATATAGGACTTTAAAAATATTTAATATAGTACTTGAAAAAATTTTATATAGTACTTTCAAAATATTTAATATAGTACTTCAATACATTTAATATAGTACTTCAATACATATTGTATAGGGCTTTTCTATTTTTATAGGACTTAAATATTTTATTAAAAGACTTCAATATATTTATTACAGGACATCAATATATTTATTCTAGGAACTAAGAATTACGGCAAAAGTGAGATGACTTGGTTATGACCATTACATGAAACAAACCAATTTTTTTGCCTCTGAACTTTTTTTGTTTTTTGGGGGGCGGGGGTTGTATTGTTACTTAAAGATTTCTATTCCATGATTGATTTTCCGAAATATGATTTTATTACATAATGATTTTATAGAAAATAATCTGTTCATAAATAAACATTTTATTTACAGGTAATTGTGTCCACTTTGATGCTGCATCATCCACTACTCTACAGTCCCTCAATATGAAGTGCATAGGCAGCATGACTGATGACAAGTGTGGAGAGTTTTTTCTGAATGTTTTCCGCACGGATCTTACCAGCAAGCTGCTGCGACATTTCCGTGAGAATATGAATTGTCTGCTGCCAATACGAACCACAGACCGATAGATGGTGTAGCAGCAGAGAGGGTGAATCCTACAACGTTTTTAGACAAAATTTGATTGAAATCCTAAAACGAGCCGTCTTATAATCTTATTTTAACCAAAAAAAGGCGAACCCTACAACGTTTTCAGACAAAAAAATTGATTGAAATCTACATACGAAATCATTTTAACTAAAAAAATGAAAACGATTTTTTAATTAATTTTGGTCGCAACTTGTTGTCATACACCCTCTCTGCTGCTAAAGTTTTCAGTTCTGGTTAACAAAAATAATAAATAATTTGATCGAGTCTTTATGATTTCACAAACAGACTAATCGCTAACACCTCTTCTTGTAAATCAATCAGATTATTTGACTGGTCGGTGAGTTTGAAATTAATTCTGGTTAATGAATTATTATGGCATCGCATATAGACAGGATTAATTGGGTTTTCAATTATTAAAAATCCTGGAGGAGCTGTTGGTGCAAATGAATAAAGAATATATCCTTGCTGAGCTTGATTTGATCGTTCGAGATTAATTTGATAGCTTCCTTCGATAACATCACACACTAAATTAAGTGCAATCACCGTTGAAATATTCACGTTGAACGGAGCGATATGCCTACCGCCACCATCTGGATCATTATTATGTTTGAGGATTTTTATTTCCGGTGATGTTGTTTTTTTCCATGCGTTATGAATTATTTTAAAACCAACATCGATAGCATCACTGAGAATTTTTTTTAGTTCTGGTACGTTATATCCCGGTAGTTTGAATGTCGGGATATCTTCAACGCGGATTTTATAGTCTGTTGCAAATCCTATTCTCGACTTGGGGTATTTATTATCTAGAATAACTTTAATAATTTGTGAATTAAATCTTTCCATGTCATTGATGATTTTGTTACATATTTCTACAACGCTGATAAATTCATTTCGGGTGAGAGAGCCGGATTTAATGGATATTAACAATAGTAAAAAATCATATTCCATCGCTTTGAAATTTTCCATAATATCATTTTCGTTAACAATAAAATATGCCTCTTGACCCCTTCCCTCCATCACTTCCTCAAAGGAGGATTCGAAGAAATCAAAAAACTCTAGAATAAATCTATTATCTTTATAACTCTTTATTGGATTATTGGAGTTTATTACGTCGGTGATATAATCATTTTTTTTGTGGTTCTGGTAAATCAATGGTTTTACTCTGGGGTGATAATTCAGGCCATCCTAACACTGTTCTTATTGAGCTTTGATAGATATCTACGACATATTCTTCTGAGTTTATTTCAATGGCGGATGATAGCGTCGGTTCATGAACTGTTATAGCGATTTTTGACTCTACTCCAGTAATCGATTTTATTCTACGCGCGAATTCATTATTGATTTGTTCTATTTGGTATGACCCTGTTGGTATCGAAACAACATTCCAGTCTGGGGTACCGTCGTCTTTATTCTTATACGAGAACACCAGTGAATTATTGGGTTGTTGACCACCAAATGCTACCGATCTAATATTAGGCCAACTGTGATACATTCGTAGTTTTGCTAGCGCTATTTCACGCACTGGAATCGGAGAAGGGAAATTCACACTAAACTCGGGTTTCGTAGATGTTATTGATATCATACTCGTTTGTACTGGGTTCGTGTTCTCCACTACTCGTTGAAGTAATTCCTGCTGTGTCGTCATTATACTCATGATTTATTTCTAATTTTGGTATCGAGGAATCATAAATACTGACCATCACTGAGAATTCACAATCTGGTAATGTTGATATTATTGAGATCATTTTGTTTTTTGGGTTCGTGTTTTCTGATTCCATCGGTGTTGTCATCGTTTCTATATTCATGTTGTCGCTCTAATTTCGATATCGCGGAATCAAAAATACTGACCATCGCTGAGAATTCACTATCTGATATAATCGTATTGTCGAGTGACGACGATATCATCAGGGATAATTGCGAGTATGCGGTTGATGCAATATGAAATTGAAGTAAGTAATTCTGCAGTTTACTCTGGCTGCATGATGATATCTTTTTTGCTATCCCGGTTGATATACCCCCGATTGTAGCCACCGCAGAAATGCAAATTGGAACTACGACCGGGGCAATCATTGTAACCGATGCAAGTATTATTCCGGCACCAGTGAGAACGCTTGACACCGAGTATATAATAACATCAATTGCGGTGATTCTTCGTCGGTATTTTTTTATTTTTATTTGATATTCCTCAGTGAGGGTTTTGAGTCTATTTTGAAATTCTCTGACCTGATCATAGCGACATTGCGTCGATGACAAAGTCATTGTTGTTTATTTTAAAAACACTAGCGTTTTCAATTGTGAAATCCGAACGATTTAGTTATTTACTTAAATCCGCTACGAATTCCAGATACCATGTTACTGATGCCTTAGCCAAACTTTTATCATCGGCTTTTATCGTTAACCGTTCAGTTTTATCCTTGTCGATGATCGTTGAAATCGTATTGTTGACCCCGGATGAACTCGACGATGATATATTAAATTGAATTGGTGCTACCAGCGTTAATCGATAAATACCCTTGATAGTAGCTGTGATATCTAATTTGTTGTTTGCAGGTGTCCACTCAAATGATCCGTGTTGGATTGTATATACTACGTTATTGGTTTTCTCATGAGGAATTTTTGTTTTTTCAATGATTGTTATCATCCTCGAAAAATCACCTTTGACGGCTTCGATGAAAGTTTTCGTCTCATCGATGGATTTTTTAATATCAGGGAGTTTTATTTCAATTTTATCCAACTGGGTTCCAATAAATTTATCAATGATATTTCTACGAAATGATATAAACTGTTTTACGTTATCTTCAATTTTAGATTCAAGTATTTTTAGTACAGCCAGAGAATTGTTTAACTCATCGTTGAGAGTTTTAATCGATCTGTAATCGTCGAAACGAGTACACCCGGTTTGAGTTTACCCTGATCGGAAAATAACGCGATAGTATCCTCGATTGCGTTTTGTTGTTTAACTAAAATATCATCCAGAGAAATAATACTGGTTTTCAATTTACCCTGATCCGAAAACAACGCAACGGTGTTCTCGATTGCGTTTTGTTGTTTAACTAAAATATCATCCAGAGAAATATTACTGGTTTTCAATTTACCCTGATCGGAAAATAACGCAACGGTGTTTTCGATTGCGTTTCGTTGTTTAACTAAAATATCATCCAACGACACATCACTGGATTTCAATTTACCCTGTTTGTCCTGAAATACAACTATTTCATTAGGATCAACATTTGTTAAGTTCAACGTCTCAGCGATTTCATCTTTAATTTTTTTTGTTATATCCTTGACAGAATCAGGTGGTGCAGTGCCATCGGGTTTGGGTTTCAAAGATCTCCCCCAAATATCAATCATGTTATTGTAAAACTCTTTCTCTCTCTAAAATCGTTTCGATTTCCAGCGATTGCTAGTGTATTCATTCACGACAACATGTGGTGGTTTTCCGCTTGGGTTACTCAAGGAGTTAGAAATAGCGTCAAGGACATTTAATACTTCGCTGCCACATATTGGTGGGTCAATCATCGTTTGTGTTGGTAGCGTAGAATACCAAGTCTTCATTGGAAGGGTTTTTATATACCGCATAAACTCTTTTGGTGGGGCTAATCCATATGAATCGAAATAAACAATCCCACGTGGATCAATAGCGTATGCAACCCAGTGAGTTCCAGGTCCGGTGCTGTTATCTAAATTAATGATTCCGGTTTCAACGCTGTTTGGTTGATGTGGTAATTGATCTTTCATAAAGACACCTCTGAAGTTTTTAATCGCGAGTTTTTTAGCCGCATCCGTTAAATCAAAATTGGACATGGGAATCTTCGATTCCTGAATTAATAAATCGTTCCTGGTAGTCTTAGACCCTTTCCGCTGTACCACGAATACGGGGTTCCTGGTAGTCTTAGACCCAATCCGTGAACGGATCGTCCCTTTTTTTTATATCCTTTCCCAGTTGCCTTCTTTAGTGCCATTCCTGCTGCAGTACCAACGGCTCCTAACGCTGCCGCTTTAGCCACCGCTGGGGCTGCTGCTGCAATCAATGCTGGAATCGCAGCTAACAACGGAAATATACCGCCTGTTTTAATCATATTTTTGATAGCAGCCGCAGAAAGAGTAATCTGAACACCTTTTTTGGCTGCAAGTGCATCATTGAAATGTTTCACCTGACGAGTTGTCAGCGATAGTTTATTTGCACCACCAGTCATTTGGTTGGGTTTCAACGTGATTGTGGTTCCACATCGCTTAACCGATTCTGATTGCAATTTTTTTAATTGACCGGGAGTTAACGTAACACTAATAACACTATATGACATTATACATAATAGATTGATTCTAATTCAATGAAAAATCAATCAAAGATTTTCCACTGGGGCATCTACCACTCTCATTCTTCCACCAACACCTTCAAGTAGCATTGATTTGTCGTTGAGAATGACAGCAACCGCTCTATAATTATCAATAGTAGCAGGCTTATCTACATTAGCTCTAAAATGTATATCAACGACGGATTGTCTTGTTAAATCGAGATGTTCCAGTGAGAAATAGTAGATCGGATACAGATTTTTAAAATCAAATTGTGATATTTGCAAACCAGTATCGACATTTTGATCGCGTGCCATAAATGACAATAAACGATGATAAACTCGTGCAATATGGTTGTTAGTGTAATCAAGTTGTATATCCTCGGATGGTTCCTGCTGGCCATTTATTCTCAGTGAGACGTCTTTCACACCTAATTGATCAAATATCATATGACTGTAGGTTTGATTGCCAATTCGCCTATTATCCTGTAACGCTACGAATATATGACGTGGCGCAGTAACACCTTGTTTTGATGCTAGATTCCACGTGAATAACCCCCTCAGATTTGTTTGTTTAACATCTGTACTTACTGATAACCAACTCAATAACGACTTTCCTCCTTGGTCCATAAATGATAGTAATCGTTCTTCTGCGGTGATTGCTGGAGTCAACACTGGCATCCACAATGATATTTTTGTTAATTTGACTTTACCGGCATCATCATTTACATGATCTGCAGCTGGGTTTGCTGGAATCCTCCAAATTGCGTCATTATCATCACCCTTTCGTACAAGCGATACTGTATGCTTCGCCCCATAAATAACTTTTCGGACGTTTCTACAGAATCCAAATATATGATGTAGTGGAATCGCGCATGAAAATGATTTACGCTCTCCTTGCAACATTGCGTTTCGTGTTGCGGCTCCTAGATTGAAATTAACGTCGTTGTTTATAATCATATCCTCGACATCAACATCACTATTATCACGTTTTTTTGGTCGTCTTACAACAAATGGATTTCCACCAGCGGTATTCTTACCATCTTTTGCAAACATCATAGAAGGTCCTGCTGATCTTGTATAATCATCAGAATATCTCGCTAACCCGATTATTGTTGTAGCCACATCAACATCACGATCTATGGACTCAATTTCTTTTCCATCAATGAGATATCTAGCACTCTCAAATAGCGCCATAATACCATTATTGACAAAACCGACTTGAGTACCAGCTGGATACTCTGTATCATTTGTTCTTATAATCTCTCCTTCTACTTCAATAAACGCTTCACAGGGCAAAAAGTATTTACTGGTATCATGGACTTGAAGTTCAATTCGCGATCGACTATTTGCGTCTATTGCATGATAAGCGTAATATTGATAATCGCGTACAGAATCATCCTTGCCAACTGGGGCGTCTATATCAAACGCCGGATCATGTGATTTTTTGAACATTTTATTCTATTTATCAGAGTCTAAATCGTGAAATCATAAACGATTTTCATCGACGTAGTTTTTTAAAGCCGCTTCCTGCTATCATATTTGCAATATTGCTTTGGTCTCCTTGATTTACCATCGACGCTAATTTTTCATCTACTGCGTTATTTATAATTCTACTAACACTTGCAGGCATTTCCGCTGTAGACGGTAACGGTTTCTTTTTTCGTGATTTCACTAATGATGTTAATTTATCCTTCGCAGTTGAAAACGCTTTTCCAGCAAAATCTCCAACAGCACTAATACCCTTATCACGAATAACTTCAATTGCTTTCATTCCTAGTTGTTTAGCTAACGGCATCACTTTTGGAGCCATTCTCGCAAATAACCCTGCAATGGTATTGCCTAAACCATCTCCGTAGTATGCTCTATAAACTGGAAACCGTGAATTAACTACATAGACGGGGGTTGGTTTATCATGATTGTAGTGTATGATCATTATTTGAAATCAGAAACCATTTTTCAATTGGAAACGCTAGCGTTTTTATTCAGTCTCGGTGATTAATCACTGTGATACCCACTTTCCACTAACTCGTCAATGAAATCTCGATATGTTTTGATATCCATGATACCGCCGGCAAATAACCGTCTACAGATATCAGCTGCTTCATTAATTATTTCCGGTGAGTTATTTCCGGCTCGGAACCCTCCTACAAGAACTTCTAATCGTGATATATCATTGATAACACTACCAGGACATGAAACGCTAGCGTTTCCAACTAGACCACTCCCCAGAAATTTCTTCTCATCGTATGGCTGTCTTATTTGGAGTTGAAATTTTCTTTTGAAGTCTCTGTAGTCCTTCATCCTTCTATCTAAACCCCCAGTATTTATTTCATACACTATATCAGCCCATTCATTATGTGACATTCTATAATCCGAATAATTGTCCGTGAAAAACTTCTCTTGTGAATCATAGCTGTTAGCAGCGAATTCACTTAAATTGTTTATATCCTCGTTGAGAATTTGTTGTTTAGCGCTCTCGGTAAATATAATTGATTTAGGTAATCCACTAACTAGTTCTTCCTGAAATCTTTTAAATTTTCGTTCTGAAGCGGTTGATATATCGTGAGGAAGTGATTGCAAGGATTTTTTTGTTTGTTTAGTTCTTTTTGCTATTTTTTCTAACACAGGAATAAGACCCTCTTCCTTTCCTTTACCGTCAGGATCATCTCCCAGTATAGCACGCTCTATCCCCTTCGTTGCTGTGGTTACTGGTTTAAACAATTCTTCAGACCCCAGAACAAAATCAGTTTGTAAACTCTGTCGTTGTTGCAGTTTATTCCGTACAGAGTCACGAATTGGTACAAATCTCCTGATTGCATCCAGTCGTTCACGAGCCAATCGGGTTGTTAATGCTTCATTGACCATTATTTAAAATCAGAAACAATTTTTCAATTGCAAAACAATTTTTTAATCCGACCTAACACCATCGGATGGTCATGGAAGTGTTATTTCACTGTGAGACAGCTTCGTTCAGTGATGGGGAAAGTCACATAATTGCTATAAATAATAATAATACTGTGACTTTCCCCACTTTTCCATTTGATCAATCTGAACCAGCCATCAATTTTTTATTCACTGATTTCAACAGTTTTAATCAAAAAATGCTAAAAAAAATTAAAATCTCTATGAGGGACAGTCACAATCAATAATGATAAATGGTTGGTCAATCAAAATTGTTCATTTTCTTGAATTAACGCCCGTAGGTTTCTAACTTTAGAATTAACCTCCTTTTTCAATTCGTATTCGTACCCCAATTCTTTTCGTATTCGTTCTACGATGGTATATAACGGAGCGAACACACCTATGTCACTGGAAAATGCGAGAGAGTCCTTAATAGAATTCTGAATTCTTTTGATGAGCGCATACTTCTTTGGTAGCATATACTTGTTAGTGCTAACTCCGTATTCTATGTCCTGAAAATCAGACATGATTTGATCAGGATTTAACCCATCTGATAGTTCAATATCCCAACCTTTCAATTTTGAAATCTCGGATATGATGCTATTCATGTTTTCAGAATTCATTATTCTATAACAATGACATATTTCTAAATGAAAAATATGACGTATTAGACATAACTAAATTGAATTTTCTGTCCGCTCTTTTTTGAAATAGCCGTTTTGGTTATTCCCTCTGCAACGAATCGTACTGAGGATATACAAATATCGAAGTGCCTACTGGCTTCATTCATTGATTGAAATATTTTTTCTTCGTTAGTTATCGTATTCAAAGATTTCACAGGTCTCTTCCCAACCGTTTTGCATTTTCCAGTCTTCCCTCGTTTCAAATTCTCACTTTGAGTAACAGCCTGCAGATTTGATAAAGAATTGTTCATTGGATTAGAATCGATATGATCAATAACAAAATCATCCTCGATCAATCCATAAAAACACTCGTACACGAAACGATGATTGCGATAAAATTTCTTTCCAGCGCGAAACTTCAAATACCCCATACCATTATCAGAACCAACTGGTTTCTTCAGTCTACGGTTTCTTACAACACCATCAATGGATGCTTCATAATTTGTGATCACAGGGTGTTGTCTGAATTCTTGGTTCATTCGTATACATAATACTATTGTTTGTCTAATTCATTGTTTGGTTTAATGATAAATCTTTCGATGTAATCTTGAGGAGTTCTTATGATTTTATCCCTGACTTTGTCAAGGATACTGACTTTATCAGTGTCAGCGTCAAGGATACTGACTTTGTCAGCGTCAAGAATACTGACTTTGTCAGCGTCAGGGTCATAATTTCTGATTGATTGTCCATTTTTTATTCTTTTATCATAATAACGCTTCAACTCCCTGTATCGCTTACCACCGCAATTCAAACACAACCGTGATTTCCCCCTAACCCCAACCCCACATAGAATACAGGGTAACGGACCAAGGCTTCCACGTCGAAAGCTTTGCATATGATACCCACAAAACTCATTTCTGCATGATTTGTTACACGGGGTTACTGATCCAATCATAAGCCACTTGCAGTGATTCATTATATAAAAATCTTTCATTTAAATGCTTGTTTTAATTATAGCATGATGGAGTTCAAGAGATTGACTTCGAGAAATGCTAAATTTAATGCTGATAGAGAGTTTAAGAGATTATTGAAAATCAGTCCTAGATTTAATCTCGATAGACCCAAAAAACGTAACAAACGTCCAAGAGACGGAAACATGAAAGAGTTTAAGAGATTATTGAAAATCAGTCCTAGATTTAATCTCGATAGACCCAAAAAACGTAACAAACGTCCAAGAGACGGAAACATGAAAGAGTTTAAGAGATTATTGAAAATCAGTCCTAGATTTAATCTCGATAGACCCAAAAAACGTAACAAACGTCCAAGAGACGGAAACATGAAAGACTTTAAGAGATTATTGAAAATCAGTCCTAGATTTAATCTCGATAGACCCAAAAAACGTAACAAATTTAATCTCGATAAACCAAAAAAAACGTCCAAGAGAGATTACCCCTGGAAAGATGCCCAATTCAATCTCGATATAGTTTCTAATACACCAAAGAATACAATTCTTGATAAAGCCATGATTAGTAAAATCAGAGACTGTTTTAATGAATTCAAGCGTGATGGAGCATCTTATTGTTGGTCAACATTTCGAATTGATGGTGTTGTTGATGCTACCATGACTGATGAAAAAGCAGCAGTGATAATTTCACGTGTTGGGGAAAAACGGCATTTTTTCCGAATCAAATTCATTATCGAAGTCGAAGGCAAATGGATTATTAAGGATAAATTTGAACCAATCCTCAAGAATAAAAAAGCTGTCATTGTGAGTAGAGATTCCAAACCAGGGATTCTAACCGGCATTGATAAACCATACTACGAAAGATCTTATCCCGTAACAGCAATGGTTTATGGGATATATCCGTTAAATGATAAACCCGATATCGCAAAACTAGCTCCTATGAAATATTCGTCAGGGCTTAATTGTGTAGCAGAACGAATACTAGAACACTTCACAAATGCATCCCGAGGAAATAAACTAACTGATCTGCGACGTAGGAAAATAACCGAGTGGGAACTGACAGTGAAACAGCATGGTGCAAAGATTTCTGATATAGCTAAATTAGAAACATCATTACGATTCCCAATAACCGTTATGACGATAACCGGAGAGGTTTTATACGAACCGAAATATAACAAAAATGGAGCACCAATACAGATTATTGATCATAACAAACACGCGTGGACACCTGCGGTAACAATATTTCCACGAGAACGAACCGTGAAATATATCCCTAAGGAGTTCGTCGGGGATGTTTTCTATGAAGAGAGATTATTCGATGCTATTCATGCGTTGTGTAAAGATGATCCTGTGTCAGTGTGGTTACTTAAAAGTGATGAAGAATTCGATCAATTTGTAAAACCAAATGGTGAATTATATCGCATTGAAGAATTAGATAACAGAATGAGAAAAATCGCTAGTGATTTTTCACCGCAGAATTCCCATGAAAAACTACTCACGGATAGTTTTACTATTCCATCAGTGGTAGCTCACTTCGCAAGAGAAAAAAACTCATGGCGTCCAACACGAAGTGATTTTCTCGAAGATGTTAAATTGAGTTGCGTCGAATTTGGTCATGGAGGACTGTGGAATACGAAATACTCACGTGATGGTATGATTTCAATTGATATAGCCGCGTGTTATCCCGGAAGTTTTCTCGGGTATGGGGAATGCGCTGAGTACTTCAAACGATTTGGACACCCCACGCATGAAATGACTCGTGTTGCGATTAATGGACCATTGCCTGATTTTGATTTAACCGGATTCGCTCGTGTGATATCATTCGAATTAGCTACAGGGTTACATCCGTGTAGTTATGTTTGGCTCGGTAGACACCTATCTGAAAAACACTGGATGCCAATAGTGCTATTGAGATATATGATTGATTGTGGTATGCTAATATCGTTGATTGTTTCCGATGCTATTATATGCTATCGAGCTCAGAAAGAAGTTTGGCTACCACAACCCAATCTAGATAGAATAATCAACGAACTACGAAAACAGTTTCCAGATTTCAGTGAAGAAGAAATAATAAATTGGTCTAAGAAGTTATTTGAAATTAAAAAAGAACAAGCAAAAGATCTCGGAAGAAGAATAATCGGTAAATTTACCCAGGGTGGACGATACGATAACGCAAAATACTCTTCGCGGTTGATCATAGATGTCGCTGAATACGATTTTATTGTAGCGGATTTAATGAAACAGGGAAAACTTGTATCCCGTAAGGATGCTTTTCTATCCAATGGTGAGAATTTAGTTACGGTTGTTACCTACTGTGATGGATATAATTCCCAGTACACACATTTGAGAAGTTCAATGTTAGCCTATGCTTCTATTAATCTATTTTCGATGATAAATAGATTTCCTAATACCGCGGTTAGAGTGGCCACTGATTCGATGTATATACACAATAAGTACAAATCAGCTGTAGCGGCATTCACAGATCCCGAAGAAAATTGGGGGCGTTGGCGATTTAAAAAAGAGATGCTACATGAGTATTGTGAATCCGCAGACGTTGCCATGGATGATAAATATATTTGTTGTAACCGTATTGAAATTCAATCAGAACTTTCTAATGCACCACCGGTATCTGATCCAGTATGTAGATACAAGACAGTTTATTTAAACGGTTGTGGTGGGTCAGGAAAGACAACTCGTGCAATTGAATTATTTCGTCGTGGAAACGCTAGCGTTTCTAACATGATTGTGCTAACACCGACTCACAGACTCGCCAGAGAGATGATACAACGAGGGGTAAATGCTTGCACTTATCACAGCTTCTTTCGATGGAAAGGTGACAAATGGACTCCTGAGCGTATGGGTGATAAATTCATTCCTGAAATCTTAATTTGGGATGAAATATGCACAGTGTCATTAGATGTATTAAAAACATTTCTTGAGTGGTTGTTAACCAAAAACACAAAAGTCGTCATGTGCGGGGATCAAGGCCAACCACCACCATTTGTCGGTGCATCTCCACATGAATGGCTAAAGGGTTTTGTAGACTACTATGAAGAAATCACCACTGATTATAGATCACTTGATGAACGATTACGCGAGTTCAAGGCGCTAATTAGATTACAACCGGATAGAATCCAATGCGAAATAACGCGTGAAGTGATTTCAGAAACCCCAATGAATGATTTCTGGGAAGCGTGGAGACCAAACGATTTGATCATTGCAAGTAGAAAAATAGTCAGGGATACACTTCAGATGAAGTTATTTGAATTGCATAAAGAAAAATTTGCAACGCTTCCAGTACCCCTTTGTTATAGGCCATCGGATACACGAAAACAGAATATTGAAGTTGATATTCCAGGACAGAATGAAAAACAAATTCTGGTATTAAATGATATTGTGCTGGTTGATATCAATGTCGTTGAAGATGCATTGCGTGCTAATAAATCCCCGTGGACGCTAGGATACGCAGCAACAATACACTCTTCACAGGGATTGACTATATCGGATACAATTGTTTGGATGGTAGATAATCGCATCGAATGGTCAAATTTAGTCTATCTCGCAGTATCCAGAGTACGAAACATAAATCAACTTCGAAGAGTTGTTTTCGATGATAATGACACAACAATAAGTGATATTGATGTTAGCATCATTAATAAAAAACTCTCCGGTTACAAACAACAGGACAAAAAAAAACAACGAGAATTTGATATTGATGCTGAATTAATAATCACTTTGAAGAAACAACAGAATAATCACTGCGCGAGTTGCAATTGTATAATGCGTTGGCAGTATTCGGATAAGGATCCTCGCCAATTCACCGTAGACAGAAAAAATAACAATCTCGGTCATGTCAGAAATAATGTGATGTTGACTTGTCTTGAATGCAATAGACGCCGGGGTGCCAGCACCCTGGGTGCTAGTTAAGACCATGCGGTGGCAATTGAGTGTCCTCGGGAATCACTTGCAGTTGTTGTCGAGTAAATCCTCGCTGAGGAGCAGTTGAATCCAGTTTATAGATTGCTGGTCTACCAGTTGATCGTGTTATACTAGATATCTTATGCGTAGTGACGCTCCAAATAGGATCAGTAGCCCTTTTTCTACCCCCTTCAAGCTCTCCTGGTTCGTATAAGTACCTCACAATGACACTACTACCAAGAATTGGTTGGGAAACGCTAGCGTTTCTAGGGAAATCTTTTTGTGGTTGTACGGGTATTGACTTCTTTTTAATCGCGTTGATAGGTTTCATGTTGATTGTTCTAGTAATCTCGTTATTCAGTGCAGTAATCACAGATGGTAATCTTTTAACCCATTCACTGGATCGCTTTTCTTGAATGAATTCTTTTGCGTATTGATATCCAAATAACCGCTCAGCAATCGTCCGATTAAATCGTTCTACAATGGCCTGATCGCGATGTAGCGCAGTATGCCCTCGTCGTATGGTGACATTATGATGTTTCATTGTAGATAACACTGCACCCTGAAATTCCTTGCCAGGATCAACTTGTAACAGATTTGGCCAGCGCAGAGGACCTCGTCGATAAATCCTTTCAAATGCAGAAGCGACTTCAGTGGCCGATTTTGTTTTCAGCGGTTCTGCTTCTTTGTATCGACTCGCAACATCAACTACGGTTAGCGCATATTTGTAACCACGATCATGTGGCAGAAATAATATATCAGCCTGATGAACTTCATTAGGAACGGTCACATCAAAATGCGAGTAGTTAATTTGTTTAGGCGGTGGTAGATAAATTTGCCATAGTGCCTGTTTGGATAACCAATTAGCCGCAGTGGTTTTTTTCACTTTTGCAGCACTAGCGAGTTTATTGATTGCAGCGTTACCCCTCCAGTATCCCCTCGGAGAATAATAAATTGATTCCATATTATTAATTACCGGCACCTAACATCAATTTACTTTTCATAGCCGATTTTATTAAAAATGAAGCCAATTTTTCTTTGAAGGATTTATCAGGAATAGCATTTAACGCATGAATTAATTTCACATCTGCTAGATGCCTGTGTTGCAGATTGCTGCTTTTATAAGCAACATCATGAAGGTGACAGGCCTTATCAATGGCGTTTATTGGTTCTTCACCGGGGTTGGGTTGATTTTGATTATTGAGTCTGATATCAAGTCTGGTTCCCGGTCCACAGTAGCTATATCCTGGGAGGTGCTTTTCTCCGGGGTACTTTGCCCATGGGGTTCCAGGGAGTTTTGCTAATTTGGCTGCGATATCACCTCCTCGTTTTTTTTAAAATCAGATTTCATAGACACAAATCTAAATTTCTTTGTACCACATTGCACGCATTTACCAGAAAGCGCTGATCGGTTATTTTTAGTTGTAATTGTCGTCACATCATCTGTGCCAGTACGCGTTTTACACTTCACACAATATAGATCCATAATTTATGTATAGAAATATGGATATAATTGATTTTTCAGCGACGAAAACAAGAGAACCAATTAAGCATCATGCAGCGCTACCAAACTCTATCCGGATGATTATAATCGGGCCATCTGGATCCGGTAAAACGCAATTGTTGCTCAATTTAATAATGAGATGGATGAAGTGGGATAAGTTGTATTTAATTGCCCCTAGCGTAGATGATCAACGATGTTATGAAGTGCTAAAAGATTTTAACGACAGCGCGGTAGAAAAATCCGGAGAGGGTATTATTGAGTTTATAACCGATATCGATGAAGCACCGAGCATTGATGATATTGATGGAGATATTAACAATTTAGTCGTATACGACGATATAATGTTAGATAAACAAAAAAATCCTGCTAGGATCTTTTCCAGAGGCAGGCATAAAAACACTGACGTGATATATGTCACTCAACGCTACACTCAGGTTCCAAAAGTGATCAGAGATAACTGTAATTTATTGTCTGTATTCAACGGAGTTGATACTCATACTCTTAGAAATATTTGGCAGACATGGTGTTCTGATATGGACTTCAATCAATTTCGAGATTTCTTTAGTCATGCTCAGTCGACTCCGCACGGATTCGCAACAATAAATCTACATGATCCTCGGACACGATATCGTATCGGACTGGATCAAATATTCGGTTAAAATCGTAAAAGAATTATTAACCCAGAACTGAAAACTTTAGCAGCAGAGAGGGTGTATGACAACAAGTTGCGACCAAAATTAATTAAAAAATCGTTTTCATTTTTTTAGTTAAAATGATTTCGTATGTAGATTTCAATCAATTTTTTTGTCTGAAAACGTTGTAGGGTTCGCCTTTTTTTGGTTAAAATAAGATTATAAGACGGCTCGTTTTAGGATTTCAATCAAATTTTGTCTAAAAACGTTGTAGGATTCACCCTCTCTGCTGCTGGTGTCGTTTCGCTTGAGCATTGTCTGAACAGACCATGTACATGTCCTCCAGATACACATACATACACACATATAGTGTGTGTGTGTGTGTGTGTGTGTGTGTGTGTGTGTGTGTGTGTGTGTGTGTGTTGATTTGCAGCTAAAATAAAAATGATATATTAGTAGGTCCAACTTTTGACATGTTAGATTCACGTATCAGGTATATATATACATACATCCTCAGATACACACACATGCGCAAGTACATTCACAGATATGTCATCAGGTACACACACACACACAAAGTATAAACACAAATGCACCCATATACACACACAAACATACACAGATGCAATCACAAGTACATACATAAACACAAACACAAACTGCTGATTTGTAAATCTGCGCGTATGCCATGAAGGGTGTGTGTGGACATAACAACTGTGGGCCAATGCAAGAATTCAGGAGAACTGTGTTTTGCCAAATTACACGTTTGCAAGTTTATACAAATATGTAAGAGTCATACTCTGTACAAATGTCACGAGTCATGTTTGTTTCAATGATGTTGTTTCAACCGAGTCACTTTTAATACGTGACATTATATTAATCTTACTTTCATTACATGATATTATTTTAATCCTTATTTTATGACATGAGATAATGTGAATCTTACCTTCATTGTACGAGATTATGTGTTTATTGCGTGAAGTACTTGATATTATTTGAATCTTACTTTTCATTCAGAGAATATATTAACCACTTTTGTTTTACTATTGGTGAGTGTTTGTGTAAAGCAATTATATGAGTCGTGTGCTTAGAACTTGAAACAATCAAACTGTATTTATAGAACATATACATATCTATATTATTTCATTTCGTAAACTTTATTCTTTCATCACGTTGTGCTGTGTTGTTATTTAATTTAAAACTCCATTCAGGTCATATTCTGTTACATGAATTCATAGTAATGCAGTGCATGTACTAAACCGTAAAGTCTCAGCAATTTGTAATTCCACTGAATAATTGAAAATATAAATCAATGGTACGAAGCTTATCAACAACTACCACTTTGGAACGTATTCTGCAGCAATCAGAAGGAAGTGAAACTCGCGTCTCATGGAAACTCGCTTTTGACATTAGTGATGTCGAACTCGTAATTGCACTGTTGTTCGCATATAATTTTATTAATAGTCTTGGAATGTGCTACTCATGCAGGTCTTTTAATTTCGAGTCAAGATTTTCAAACGTATCTTGTATTTTAGAATGTAGACCATGATGATCATGGCCTTTATTTTTCCGCACAGCATCGTCAAAAATTAGAGGGAACATTGCCATGATCTGCAGCCCAATGCTGTTGTTTCACCTCAGACAACATTTAATAAAACAAGTCCATAATAAATGAATATGTTTATAGATTGAAACTGGAAATAAACATCTGAAAAACACATTGACGTTCATTCTTGAACGATCATACCTCCTTTAGTAGTGATGATGTTGGCGTTGAGATTTGTAGATCAATCATTTATCGTGAAATTCGGTATGATGCCTATATGCCTATTCTTTTGTAATACTCTTAAGCGGTACATAACGTATTTGTCATCGCCGCTTCAATTTTGTTACTAACATCTGCTCTAAATGTCTGACTATTGGAAAATTTGAAATCAATCGGTCCTCTGAAATATTGATATGTGGAATCATACTGAGGTGCAGTTCTCAATGACGTTTTGAAACAAAAATACAATGGGATAATTATAATAGATGATTTTTTCGAAGACATTCGGATAATATCATTGTAGTTCATCATGACATTCAAGACTATTGGTACATCAACTTATTCAAGACTATTCGAACAGTGCATATACGATTGTTGAATTCCGAAACTTCTGTATTTTTGAACTTGTGGGATCATGTGGGATATAATTCACAATACTCTAAGTTCCTTTGAAATCGTTAATTTGTAGTTTGAAAATTAAATTTTTGCTGAATTTTCTGTTTTATTCCATTACATAGTTTAAGACTATAGATTTGTAACAAAAGTAACTCAGGCACAATATTATTTATCGAAAGGAGTCGTGTGGAAAGATAATGTATTTAAAGCGAATGTTGCTTTATGTACCCTTGGTTAGAAATGTTTATGGCTGAGAAGATTTAATATTTGCTGCCGGTATGAACTACCTTTGTTAAAACTCGATATCTAATTTCATTTGCAAGGTTAATTAGTTATTGAAAAGCACCATTAAAAAGGAAATGTTAGACTAATATATCGTAGTAAGAGACAGGCTCATTTTGCATTCAGTGGAATAGGCGCTTGAACACACGTAATTATATACATGTAATGAAATACCACTCACCTCCACTAATATAAACTCTTTTAAAACCTAAATCCCTACGGAATGGTGTAGGCGGTCAACGATTAAAACTTAATTTCTTCAAAACATATGATGTGCTCAGTTAATGGATCAAAAGGAATGTGTGTGTTTGCTCGCAATACGAGAGGTGGACATGGAACACTGAGAGGATCAAGACATGTCATCATCGTCATGGAGAAAATAAATATATTAATAAAGTTAATTTTACCCTACTCGTCAATCGAGACAGTTATCGTGTAAAAGACGATACTTCACTTCTTTTCAGATATGCGTGGTTTTGTTATCATCACATCGTATGTGATGTACTTAAATATACGTGTATTTGTTTTATCACGTCTATATCCTGTATTTAATATATGCGTGTATTTGTTATAATGCTATCTGTGTCCTGTATTTCAAATATGCGTGTATTTGTTATAATGACATCTGTGTCCCGTATTTCAAAGCCTTGTATCTTCGTCATCCTTTTAACGTGTTAATTGCTGGACCGAGCAGTTCAGGCAAAACCAAATTTGTCAAACGTTAGATCAAACATAAACATCATTTGATCGATCGTCCACTTCAACGCATCGTGTGGTGTTACAAAGAGTGGCAATCGGCATACAGTCTCTTGCAAGAAAGTCAAGGTTGATTAGTATAGACATGATCAATGATAGTATCACTTTTATCTGTTACTCTAGTTGGGGTGTTAATTAAATGAGTAAAGTTGTAAGTGTCAAAGTTACTTATCCATGTTAATGGTGAAGTTTTCATGTAGTCAATGTTATAATCAACTAATATAAAAGTTTTTAAATCTTCCTTTAGTAATGCCTTTTGAATTTGAGCCTCAAATATATCAATCCAATCAGCTGTGGAACTAGGTGGCCTGAGTAGTAATATGGGACGATATGGGGACAATGGAAAATCCAGTCAAAAACAGTTTGTGATACTATGGGGACAAGATTTATAGGGACAATGGGAAATCCAGTCAAAAACAGCTTGGGATACTATGGGGACAAAAGGTCGTGGGACACTATGGGGACAAAGGAAATTTAACATGGTAGGAGTGTATAGGGACAAGGGAAATTTAACATGGTGGGACTGTGTAGGGACAAAGGAAATTGAACATGGTGGGACTGTATAGGGACATGGCAAATATTATTCGTATTTGTATAGGGGACTGTAGAGCGACAAGGGGAAAATGGAGGCAAAGAAAGCTAATATTTTTTCGAGGCCTATGAGTGGCCCTGAAAAGGGCCGTTATGTGTGATGTTAAAAGTATATTGTTAACACAGAGGACATCTCACAGATCTTCTCTTCCTTAAACTTCTCCTCATTGTGGATCCATAGAAGAAAACTCTCTTTAAGCAACCTTGTCTTTCTACGTATACCCTTCTCTTCCAAAAGGCTGTATCCGTCATATGAATGACACTTCACGATGATCTGACATACATGGGTATGTCAGTCCGAATCAGCATGGTAGAAATAAGGGTAGATGATTCAACGTTAGTCCACATCTTGTGATGAGAAACAGGTGAAGTGAATGCCGTGAACTGCGGTTATTTATAGGTGAAGAGCGGATCGAAACGGATTGAGTGTATCCACCAATCCAAACACGCGTTACAAATGTCAGTCACAGTCATCCAATTGGAAGAGAGCAGTCTGTGACGTCACCTTTTCTATATAGAGGTACTAGCGCATATGCGCAGTCAATCGATGCGACAGAGTTGTCAATAATGGCGGACACTAAGAAGACGATGAATTGGAGTGAGCCAGGAGTGGAGACAGTAAGTCATGGGCCAGCAGTGACTACTAAAGTCATGACAAATCTACATCCAGAAGAAGTTGATTTTAACTGGGATATTGTGGATTTTTTAACATCGCAAGAATTTATTCCGGAACCTTCGTTGCCTTCTGCATCTTCTTATGTACACGTCGATGATTTTAAGCAAAGACAAAAAGAAGAATTGGAGCGATTTTTACAACAACAGACAGTAGAAGAACAAGCTTTTCTTATTCAACAGTAGGAAGAAGAAGCAAGAAGGAAACAACAGGAAGAAACAGTAGCAGCAACAGAGAAGAAAGAAGACCCAGGACAGAAAGAAAATAATGAAAATCAAACGGTCACGACGGTACTTTTAGATATTTTAGCAGAGTTAAGGAGTATGAAACAAATGTATCAGACTTCTTTATCACGACCGAAAAGAAAAAGACCTTCTCGAGCTAAACAACCCGATCTCTCTGTGACTACGTCTGCCATACCACCGTTAGTGATTTCCACCAAATCATTGACAGGAACCACCAGTCCCGAAGTAGGTCTTGGTCGTGGCAAAGGCTTAAGACAGCTCAAGAGGATTTCGTCCCGTTTCTGAGTTTGTTTTAATTTAAACAAACAAAACGCCAACGGTCCTTTTCAGGGCCACTCAAATTATTTCGAAAAGAAGTACTATTTCAATTGCCTAATTCAATGAAAACTCAAAAGTCCTTTTATATATTTTTTAAAGCCCATAATATACGTGTGAGTGAATGAATGTGTGAGTGTAGGTTCTTATTCTATAAAATCAAAACCAAGAGACACTTACGTTTTTTTCTCACTGGTTTTATTCTAGTACAAACGTTACAATTCAATATCACAACATAACATAACACAATACCACTTTTAAAAAGTTCATAGGTTTCTTCTGTTTCACTCTTTCTGTTTTTTCATTTTCTTTACTGTCACAGGTTTTTCTTTTTCTTCTTCCTCTTCACTTTCGTTTCGTCTTCTTTTCTTGTCTTTGTGAACGTGTCGGGGTTCTTCCTTGGGGAGGATACCTCTTCCTCCTCCTCCTGTTCAGAATTCCTTTCCTCCTCCTCCTCCTCCTTCTGTTTCTGTTGTTTCTTAAGGCAGTTTGGAGACCAATGTCCTTTCTCTTTACAATTATAACAGGTATCATGACTTTTGTCTATTCGTACCTCTTTTGTTTTTGTCACGATCTGAACATTCTGTAGCCCAGTGTCCTTTCTTCTTACAGATATAGCAAGTATCTTGACTTTTATCTCGAAAGAAGGGAGAGTAATCTGTCGGGTTGTCTGAAGAAAACTTTTGTATGATCCCACGTAAAGCTCTGATGAGAAGTTCAACTTCTGTAGGTTCTTCCATTGTTCTGGTCAATGTGAGAATAAAATGAATACTGAAAGGTTAGACACTGACCCTTTATATATGCACGGATCGGACATGAATATATAGGGGTTATGGTCTTTAAAAGGTAGTCATTTGACTTTTGCAGACAAGATGAAAAGACCACATCATGTTGTCGAGAAAGGAGAAGACAGTAAGAGACAGAAACGTAATGTATCGCCTAGCACAGTAGCTGAAGTCTTGGCTCAAATTCATGCCAGTGATTTTGAAGATGACATGAGTGAGCCCGAATCTACACACAAGCAATCGACGTCCAAGCAAAGTGCACCACCCTTAGTAAACCCTGAAAATTACTATCACATTCGAGAGACGGAAAAGCGTTCCTCTCGAAAATTTAGAACAACGGCTTACACGTATGCCGTAAAGTTTAAAGATTTCAAGTCCAATGTACCTTTGGAGAATACAGAAGGGTTCATTACCGAGATGTGGGATTCTGTGTTAACTGCACTGAAACAGCAATGTCAAGCTAAAGAAGACGATCGCTTGAGACTTTCTATTTATCACGATAATTTTAAGTCTCCCGTTTGGATTGAGATTACTAGCCCATCACAATTAACACCTTCCAAAGTCATCGACAAAATTCAACATGTGCAACAATCCAACGACAAGTTTCACATTACCGATGGAAAAGCCACACTGTTCATGACTCACGTGTTTCTTCCTCAGGGGACCGGACGACGGAAAAAAGTGTTATTGGTGGACAGCCTTCGCAGCATTAAGCGAAGCCTCGTCCAAATTAACAATCCTCAAGACCAGATGTGTTTAGCCCGTACCATCGTCGTGGGACAAATGTATGCCAACAAGAACGAGACGATAGAATGGAAAAGAGTCTGAACAACTATTCGAAAATTGGGCCGAGCCAAACAACGAAGTGAAGCAGAACTCCTGTTACAGCAAGCGGGGATATTCAAAGACACCCCTTGCGGTATTCCAGAAATGCAAAAATTGCAAGGTGCCTTGGCTCCACATTACACCTTGAAAGTACACCCTCAAGAAGTACGTGGTCCTCTTTTGTTTCGAGGCCACGATTTCAAAGACGGAAAATGCATTCACGTCTATCATCACGATGGTCATTTTGATACCATTACCAGTATCACTGGATTTCTGGGATACGGTTACTACTGTGAAAAATGTGACTATGGTTATAACAATCGGGAACAACACAAGCATTGTGGATCGAAATGTGAGGGATGTTTGGCCTCTCAACCTTGACTGAACAAAGGACAAGAAAGAGTGCAATGCCCTGTTTGTCAGCGCACTTTTGTCAGTCTTACCTGTTACCAACAACATTTGAAGATGCAAGGTTCACAGCAGAAAAGTACTTGTCAGCTTCTGAGATTGTGCCCTACTTGTGGACAAGGCATACATACCAGTAGTGCCAAGTTTCACGTTTGTCGAGGGAAGAAACGATGTCACATTTGTCACCAAATCGTGGACTTGGAGCACAAATGCTTCATTCAAAAATATCAACCCCGACCAGAAGATACCCAGATGAAAGGGAATTTTATCTTTTTTGCTTTCGAATGCATGCAAGAGACTGGAATTCACATTCCTAATTTCTGCGTGGATCACCGTGCGTGCGAGAAGTGCATCCAAGAACCTATCTTTAGTCATTGCCCTCACTGCAGCAAGATTCCTGGAGGACGTGAAAAAATGTTTTGAGGGCCAAACACGCTAGCCGATTTTGCCCAATGGATCCTAAACCCCATCGACGAAACGTGGAGTCCAGAAGACATCGAACGTTACGGAGATTGTCATCACTATGCCACGGTCATGGCTCACAATTTCTCGGGATACGATGGGCAATTTCTGCTCAGATACTATGCGGAACAAAGTACCGAACGGCCTCAAGTGACTTTGAACTGAGCCAAAATCATTTCTATGCAAGTAGGACAAGTACAGTTTAAAGATTCGATGTGTTGCTTGGCAATGCCTTTGAGTCGCACGCTTAAAAAGTTTAGAATGGCCAAAGGTTATTTTCCACACTTTTTTAATACCGAAGCCAATCAACATGCCGTTCTACCCCCTTTGCCTGAGGTTGACGACTACGACCCCGATAACATGCGCACCGAACAACGAGAAGCTTTCCATGCTTGGTACCAGACTCACGCCTCGGACCCCTTTGACTTTCAAGAAGAAATTTTAAAGTACTGTCGATCTGACGTGGACATTTTATGACGCTGCTGTGGAAAATTTAGATAATTGTTCATGGAGTACGGTGGGATCGATCCTTTGAAAGAAGCTTGTATCATCGCCAAAGCATGTTCCTTAGTGTACCGAAAACGCTTCATGCCCGAAAATACTCTAGCTGTCATCAGTCCTCAAACGACAAATTTTGTCAAACGTCAATACTCGGTCAAAGCCCTACGCTGGCTCCATTACTTGTGCGACGAGGAAGACAAATGGATCCAACACGCTCGCAACGGAGGAGGCGAAAAGACCATCGGAACGTATTCGGTGGATGGTTGGGACTTAAAAAACCCTCAGATCGTGTACGAGTTTAACGGATGCTTATTTCACGGATGTCCCTTATGCTACCCTCAACGAGACACCAAAAATCAGTTTGTACAACGAACTATGGAAGACTTGTACCAGACTACTTGTCAGCGACGTTAGAATTTAGAACAACAAGAATACCAGGTAGTGGAAATGTGGGAACATGAGTACGATCAGCGTTTGAAAACCGATCCCGAGTTTAAACGCATCGTAGAAAGTTACAAGTTGGTGAACCCCCTGAACCTCCGGGATAGTTTGTACGGAGGACGAACGAATGCTACCTGTTTGCTGTACCAGGCGAACGAGGAGAAAGGAGAAGAAATCAAATACTTGGATGTGTGTTCGCTGCATCCTTACGAGTGCAAATATTGTCACTTTCCCGTAGGGCATCCAGAATTGATGACAGAACACATTGACTTGGACCACATTCGACAGTACGAAGGATTGATCAAGTGTAAAGTCTTACCACCCACAGACTTGTACCATCCCGTTTTACCTCACCATTGCCAAGGAAAACTGATGTTTCCTTTGTGTCGAACTTGTGCCGAAATGTGCAACCAAGACCAACCTTGTCAGCACAGCCAGGAAGAACGCGCCTTGACAGGAACGTGGGTGAGTGTGGAATTGTTTAAAGCTCTGGATCTGGGATACCGACTGTCAGAAGTGTACGAAATTTACCACTTTCCCAAGACACAGCAATACCACAAGGGCGACGAGACACAAAAAGGAATTTTTGCAGACTACGTGGATGCCTTTTTAAAACTAAAACAAGAAGCTAGTGGCTATCCTTCCTGGTGTCACACTTCCGAAGATCAAAAGATATTCAAAGAAAAATATCGGGAGCAGGAAGGTATCACTTTAGACCACATCGAGAAAAACGAAAGAAGCCGATCGTTTGCCAAAGTGATGCTCAATTGCTTGTGGGATAAAATGGCACAACGACCGTCTTTACCCAAGACAGAGTATTTGTCCGAACAGTCTCGCTACTTCCAGATGATTCACGACAAAACCAAAGACATGAAACACGTGGACGTTATTCGTGAGGACTTGATCTTAGTCAATATCGAAGAAGAACTAGACTTTGTAGAAGCCGACAAATTTGGAAATGTCATCATTGCGGCTTACGTGACAGCCCACGCTCGCTTAAAATTGTACGAAGTGTTAGAACTGTTAGGAGATCGTGTCCTGTATTTTGACACAGACTGTTGCATCTACATTCACCGACCGAACCAGTGTAACCCTGTCATCGAAGAAGACCGTTTAGGAGCCTGGACCGATGAACATCCCGATAACAAGATTCTATGTTTTGCAAGTGGCGGTCCTAAAAATTACGGCTACGAATACCGAGACCCCCAAGGAGAAATACACACCGAATGTAAAGTGAAAGGATTGACTCCCAATTATCGCACCAGTCGAGTGGTGAACTTTGACGTACTATAAGAAGCCTTACAGTCGGGACAGGATGAAACGTTTAAAGTGACTACCCACGAACCGCACAAGATCATACGTTTACCCACACACCAAATCGTTAGCCGACCTTTGGAAAAAGTCTATCAAATCGTGTACCAAAAAAGAGTACGACTTCCCAATCACTTCACTCTACCGTACGGTCACGTCGAAATTGGGCAGCATATAAAAAGGGACAGTGTCCAAGACCAATAGTTCATTTGTCACTACATCGACCAAGCGAAAAGAAGATGAATCCATTTAAACAGACATCATTCAAATTTGGGAATTCTCAAGTGGAGTGCGATGCTAAACCTTGCGATTGTAGTGATGCCAGACGCTGCGACCTTAGCGATTCAACAGGATATCGTGGGAACTTTGCTATGACTACTACCCCTATGTACCCTGGAAAGTGATACTGTGCGTGTCAAACCTGAGGGATGCGAAAGCGGTGCCACACGTTATCGTGGACTCCTAGGAATTTCACCGTACCTGCATCGAACTGAAGTAAGGAGAGTCGAATATTCGTTCGCGACGAGTTTGCCTGAATACTGTCACTTTAGAAGTCGATTACAAACCTTCAAAGATAAATGGCCAAAATATCTGCCTGGATCAACTCCTGAAGAATTAGCCAGAGCCGGAATTTTCTAATTGGGCGAAGCGGATAAAGTAAAGTGTTTAATTGTGGTGTATCCATTTACGAGTGGGAACAAAAAGATTCCGCTTACCTGGAACATGCTCGATGGTCTCCGAATTGTCAATACCAACCTTTAGTGGGACCTAGTGATTGGAAGTGACAATACTGCTCTATGTCGTGTAGCAAACCTAGACCAGTATATAAGCCCTCTCTAAAACATAATATTCAAGGATTACCACACGAATTGCAAGAGACGATCTACAAGGATGTTTGGCAGGGTCTTGCTAAAGAAAAATCTCAATGGGTGACTGTAGAACTTTTGTGTCGTGAAATTAACAAGAAGAAAGTGAAAAAAATTAACCAACGTGTCAGATTTCTCTGGATCAAGGGTATTATTTTGCTCTGTTTCCAATTTAGTACGTTTACATCTGAAGATGTTTTGATCCTTCTTAACCGTTACCCTGAATGGCAGTGGGACGAAATTACACGATATATTAATCACTTTCGATTTTGGAGAAGAGTTGATTCTGTGCAGAATATACACTGATGGTCTTCGACAAAAAAGAAGTATAAAAGAGAACGACCATGACACAACCTTTATCACTTGTGATCAAACAGATTCCGTGGAATGATATCAATGAGAAGATTCACACGGTGAAGGATTACGAACACTTATTGCAAGAACTGTGCCCCATGAATTGGGGTCGACGTGTAGTGTGTGTTTTAGTGACTCGCTTTCTGGGATTTCATTTACCTGTCGATTCCTTGTGGACACTTTACGAACACTACCTACCAAAAAAAGACAGTATGTTGACTCCTTTAAATGTCCACGAGAGACTCATTCTGTTAAAAGCCTTACGCTTTCATCTGGATACGTCTCGACCTCTACAGTAAAAAAAGATTCGTCAACTTTTACGTACGGAAGCGGTGTACGAAGATGTGTGTGTAGCTTGTGATTTACACCCTCATTGGACAGATGTACGTGACTGGAAAAGGTGGGATTTTGAGGTTTGGACAAACGAAGCATCCCATTATGCCCAAGCGTTGTGTTCGTAACATACATCGTCGAGTGACAAAAGTCACTTTTAAACCTGTGATAGTGACAGTACCAGAAGAAGAAAAAGAATCTGTCACCCAGAACAATCCCTCTGTTCAAGACAATACTGTCATGGACATTCCCCCACAAAGACCCTTCCGAGAGGACACCTATGTGACTGTACCCCATGTAGAGGAGACTATAAGAACATTACACACAACCTCTATGACACCTTCGTTACCCAAACAATGTTGTACAGTGACTTGTTTATATGCCACTTTGATCGTTTCCCTGTGTATTTTATTCCTGTATTTATCCATTTGGCTTTTATGTATATTTGTCTTTCGTGTTGCATTCAAATAAACGTGTCTTGAAAAAAGTATAAAAACCTCTTGTCTTGTTTGTTTTTGTGTCAATCGTGTCATACCCTACACTACTATGGCTCACTCTGCTATTTCTACTACTCCTTCCTCCTCGACATTCAAAGTCATTGACGAACACTTAGATCAGGCTAGTTGGAAAGCCTTGTATCTTCGTCATCCTTTTAACATGTTAATTGCTGGACCAAGCAGTTCAGGCAAAACCAAATTTGGCAAACGTTTGATCGAACATAAACATCATTTGATCGATCGTCCACTTCAACGCATCGTGTGGTGTTACAAAGAGTGGCAATCGGCATACAGTCTCTTGCAAGAACGTCAAGATGATTCCATTGTGTTTGTGGAAGGTATTCCTAGAGAAGATGAAGGGATCGTGTCTGACCCTAGTCAAACTCATTGGGTCATTTTTGACGACATGTTAGGAGAAGACGAAGAAGAAATTAAACTGTGGTTTACGCGTAAAGGGTATCATCGTAATGCCAGTGTCATTTACATTACACAAAATTTATTTCAACAAAGTAAAGCCCATCGTACCATTAGTCTCAATTCTCATTACGTGGTCTTGTTTAAAAGTCCTCGAGATAAATCACAAATGCAAGTCTTAGCCAAACAGTTAGGAACACCTTGGCTGACTCATGCGTACGATGATGCCACTCAATCGCCACACGCCTATTTACTCGTGGATTTAAAACCCACTACCCCTGATTATTTGCGATTTCGTACCGATTTATTTCACTACTGGTGTCAAGACGGAGGACCTGTCGTGTACACGTCCTCGTCGTCGACATAACCATATGAAGCACTAAAAAAATCTATAAAAACCTTGGGTCACTTTGACCTTGTCTCATACATCGTCAACATGACGTCCCTTCAGTCTCATCTTCCCATCAAATTGATTCGTGCCTTGTACGGTATCAGTCGCGAACAAAAATCCACAAATACGTGCTTACGTCTTAGAAACCAGTTTCAAAGAAGTCTTACGATGGTTTACGGTGACAGCACGTCAAATACTGCAAGGCATCATTCACATTCCACAGCAAACGAAAAGCTTTTTTGACAGAAACAAAGTAGCCTTGACGCAACTGGCCAATCCTCTCATCGACACTGAAACCAAAAAGCAAATCATATTGAAACCTGGAGGTAGTGGTTCTCTAGGAGGTGTCATCATTCGTTCCCTTTTAAAATGGGATCCCAATGCTCCCAAAGTTCACCCCAAGAAAAAAAACGGACCCCTAAGAAAAGAACAATGGTGCCAAGACCAAAACACAGAAAAAGAGAAGTCCACAGAAGAAAGATGTCACCCGCAAAAGAGGCACTTCGTCCAGGACGCAACCTTACCTTCGTAAACCACGTCCTGCAGCACCAGTGACCACGATTCCAGTAGCCTCATGTGCTTCCACTTCTCCGTTGTTGGTGATGCCAGCCAAATCCAATTTGACACCCGTTCTTCCTACTTTGATGAAACATTGGAAATCTGCGTCTCCCAAAACGTCTCCTACACCGGTGACACCCTCGTTCACATTAGCGGCAGTAGCAGCTGCTCACAAAGCACCTGCCCCCAAAGTCAATGTCCAAGAAAGATCTGGTATGTTAAAGAGTTTACTGGATTTGTCCAAACAAGAACTGTCCCGATTGAGTCCGTTACTAACTCCATCACGACGTGTGTTACCTACCATGAAGTTGATGCGACGGAAAGATAATCGGTGGCGTCGCATTCTAGTATAAAAAATGACTTGATAACAACAACGGGAATCAGTATTTTCTGTGCCACTTCTGAACAATCAATGATGCTTCCTCTAAAACGTGCACACCACAGCCCTCGTCGTTCTGCTGTCCAAAAAGGAAAAGGAAAAAGACAATCTCGTCATCCTACAAAAGGCTTAAAAACCAACATCGACGCCATCCCCTCCAAGGACGTAGTCCTTTAAAGAAAAAGAAGAGTCACCAAAACGGAGGTTGCTTTGGCAATTTTGGGAAACACATCGTTACCTTTATGACGAAGCAGTAGGTCCCCAAAAAAGTAGATAAAAGAGAGTGTGTACCAAGTCATTGACGCCAGTGGTATTGTGGAACGAACAAGCAAAGATGGCACCTCGCAGAAAAACATTCTTATTCACCCCACAAAGGAAAGAAAAGGAAAGAACTACATTCTCGTTTAGCCAAACATCGACACATTCGTCGTCAAAAGACCCAAAAGAAAAAAGAAAAAGATGCCGGTGCAACGCGGAGGATTTGTGATGCCTCCTTTTATGAGAGACGAACTGATGCAACTTTTCAATCAAGTGATGGCGCAACAAAAAAAAGATAAAAGGGTGTGTGTTCCAAGTCATTGACGTCAGTGGTATTGTGAAACGAACAAGCAAAAATGTCACCTCGCAATAAACATTCTTATTCACTTCACAAAGGAAAGAAAAGGAAAGGACTACCTCCTCGTTTAGCCAAACACGGAGACGTGTTGTCCGTCCTGTCCAAAGCCTCTCCACTCATGCGAAAACAAATCATTAAAACGGCCTTCAAAGATGTCATCGATACCGTGTGCGAATGTTGTTTGAATGTCTTGAAAGGCACGATACCTTTGTCTCCACACCAGAAAAAATGCTTAGCCAAACATCGACACGTTCTTCGTCAAATGGTCCAAAAGAAAATACCCGTCCGTCAAAAGAAAAAGCTGTTGGTGCAACGCGGAGGATTTTTTCCTCTTCTTCTTCCTATGTTGGGAGGATTAGCGAAAGTCGGCATAGGTTTATTGCCAGGTTTGGTAAAGGGCTGACACGGTTATCCCAAGGTTGATCCTTCCAGAAGATAAAAGGGACCCATGGAGCACCACGATCTCAGACGTAACCTTTGGAATCCCATGGAAGGACGAAAACTGACGTTAGTCCTTTACAAACGATGGATGGAAAACCATCGTTGGCAAGAACAATGTACCCCCCATTTTCCACCCAATCCTGATTTGACCAAGATGTCCCAATTACAACAAGAATTGCAATCCTTGATGCATCGCAGATTTGTCCGAAACCGAAAAATCGCAAAAGTACGGTCAACTCTTGCAACGGCTACAACTCTTTCATCGAAAAGCTGTGGAACAAACAGCTCTACCCACTCTGACCGATTTGAAGGCTCTGATGAATAGTCCGATGATGGCCACTCCTCCTTATTTGGGGGAAATACTCATCGAGGAGATCATTGTATGATTTTTTTTAGTTCTGGAACATTATACTCAGGAAACTTAAATGTCGAAATATCTTCAACGCGTATATTATATGTTTTTGCAAATTCTACTCTATGATCACCATAATCATTTCTGTCATTTAATATTGCTTGAATAAGTCGTTTGATTTAATATTTCCGTGTATTTGATAATTGAAGTTTTCGACGATTGTTCTTGAAAACTGTGTCGTAATTTATCTAAATGATTCTTATGTTCTCGTTTAAAAGCATTAAAAGATTCCGAGATGTGACGTGAAGAATATTCGACCCAACCACCATCCCGCTGTCCAAAGTTCCATTTTCATTCACTTTCATAATAATAATGAAAGGGTTCTGTTAAAATTTTCCAATAAACACCTTTAATTATTCTAGGGTTAAAATCGTGATATGATTTTTTTTCTGTGACATAATCAGATTTTTTTTGGTTCAGATGGTATGTTAACTTGTCGAGGTGTTATTTCAGGCCATCCTAGTACGGTTTTTATAGAACTCTGATACATATCTACGGAATACTCGGGTGAGTTTATCTCAATCGCGGATGATAACGTCGGCTCATGAACCGTTACAGCGATTTTCGATTCTTCTGTTCCAGTAATGGATTTTATTCTACGCTGAAATTCAGCATTGATTTGTTCGATTTGGTATGATCCGGTTGGTACTGAAACAACGTTCCAGTCTGGAGTTCCGTCTTCGCGATTTTTATTCGCGAATACCAAAGAAATATTCGGTTGTTGACTGCCAAATGCTACCGATCTAATTTTAGGACAACTGTGATACACTCGTAGTTTTGCTAGCGCTATCTCCTTCACGGGAATCGGAATAGGGAAATTCACACTGAATTCAGGATTGATTGATGTTATTGAGATCATGCTGGTTTGCACTGGGTTTGTGTTCTCCACTATTCTTTGAAGTAATTCCTGCGGTGCTGTCATTGTTATTATATTCATGTTGTATTTCTAATTTTGACATCGCGGAATCATAAATACTTACCATCGCTGAGAACGCACTATCTGATATAAATGTATCATCGAGCGACGACGATATCATCGAGGACAATTGCGAGTACGCGGTTGATACAACATGAAATTTAATTATGTAGTCTTGCAGTTTGCGTTGGCTGCATGATGATATTTTTTTTGTTATTATCGAAATTATTCCCGCGATTGTTGTCGCAGCGGATATACAAATTGGAACAGCTATCGGAGCAATCATTGTCACCGAGGATAGTATTATACCAGCTCCGGCGATTACACCACTCACAGAGTGCACGGTAACATCAACTGCGGTGATTCTTCTTTGGTATTTTTTCATTTTTTGAGTTTAGTCTGAAATTCTCTGAACTGATCATAGCGATATTGAGATACTGAAGGTATCGTTGATGATGCCATTTTATTTCCAAATCAGTTTACGATTTCAATTTAGTTCTTTACTCAAATCCGCTACGAATTCCACATACCATGTTACTGAAACCCTAATCAAATTCTTATCAGTGGATGCTATCGTGAATTGTTCGGTTGTATCCTTGTCGATGATCGCTGATATCGTATTGTTGACCCCAGATGAACTCGACGATGATATATTAAATTGAGTCGGTGTTACTAGTGTTAATCGATAAATACCTTTGACGATTGAAGTGATATCTAATTTGTTGTCTATAGGAGTCCACGCAAATGATCCGTGTTGGATCGTGTATACTACGTTATTGGTTTTCTCATGAGGAATTTTTGTTTTTTCAATGATTGTTATCATCCTCGGAAAATCATCTTTGATTGCCTCGATGAAGTTTTTCGTCTCATCGATGGATTTTTTAATATCAGGGAGTTTTATTTCAATTTTATCCAACGTGGTTCCAATAAATTTATCTATAATATTTTTACGAAAAACTGAAAACTGTTTTCCGTTATCTTCAATTCTAGATTGAAGTGTTGCTAGTTCCAACATAGAATTTTTTATCTCTGTGAGCTTCGGTGATATTACCGCTGGTTCGCCGAAGAAAGCCATAATCGATTTTAATTCATCGTTTACAGTCTTTATATTGTCCATAGAGGTTTTTATTAATGATAAATTCCGTGATGTTGTTACTGGATCACCCAAAAAATTTTGTATGAATTTTAACTCGTGGTTGAGAGTTTTTAATTTATCTGTAATCGTCGAAACGAGTACGCCTGGTTTGAGTTTACCCTGATCGAAAAATAACGCAACGGTGTTCTCGGTTGCGTCTCGTTGTTTAATTACCATATCATCCAGGGAAAAATTACTAGTTTTCAATTTATCATGACGATCTTGAAATACAACTATTTCATTAGGATCAACACTTGCTAAGCTCAACGTCTCAGCTATTTCATCTTTGATTATTTTTTTTTTATATCACCTGTTGCAACGCCATCAGGTCCGGGTTTCTTCAGCGCTGATAAAGATCTCCCCCAAATACCAATCATGTTATTCTATATAATCTCTCTCTAAAATCACTTCGTTGACGACTTCGTCGTTACCAGCGACTGCTAGTATACTCATTTACGACACCATGATGTGGTTTTCCAGATGTTGAAATAGCGTCAAGGACATTCAATACGTCTTTGCCACATATAGGTGGGCCATTCATTTGTTGTGTTGGTAGCGTAGAATACCAAGTCTTCATTTCATGAAAAGTTTTTAGGTGGTTTATATAACGGTTAAATTCCTTCGGCGGCGCTAATCCATATGAATCGAAATAAACAATTGCATGTGGATCAATCGCGTATGCAACCCAGTGAGTTCCAGGTCCGGTGCTGTGATGGAGATTAATGATACCGGTTTCAACGCTGTTCGGTTGTGCCGGTAGCTGATCTTTCATAAAGACACCTCTGAAGTTTTTTATTGCAAGTTTTTTAGCAGCATCGAGTAAATCAAAATTGGACATGGGAACCATAGGTTCCTCAGTCAAAGACTCTCCAACTAGTAAACCGTTCCTGGGATTCTCAGACCTTTTCCGCTGTACCATGAATACGGGGTTCCTGGCAGTCTTAGACCCTTTCCTTTCTTTTTTTTATACCCACTCCCAGCTGCTTTCTTTAGTGCCATTCCTGCCGCAGCACCAACGGCTCCTAACGCCGCCGCTTTAGCCACCGCTGGGGCCGCTGCCGCAATCAAAGCCGGAATCGCAGCTAACAACGGGAATATACCACCTGATTTTATCATGTTTTTGATTGCAGCCGCAGAGAGAGTGATCTGAACGCCTTTTTTATCTTTGAAAGCATCATTAAAGTGTTTTACTTGACGAGTTGTCAGCGATAATTTATTAGCCCCGCCAGTCATCTGATTGGGTCTCAGTGTTATTGTGGTTCCGAATTTTTTAGCTGATTGCGATTGCAATTTCTTGAGTTGACCGGGTTGTTAACGCAACACTAATATAACTGTATTTCATTATACAATAACAGATTGATCTAATTGTTACATGTTTTCCACTGGCGCATCTATCATTCTCATTCTTCCGCCAACACCTTCGAGTAGCATTGATTTATCGCTGAGAATGACAGCAACCGCTCTGTAAGTAGCAATACCACCAGGACGGTGTACACGAGCTCTAAAATGTATATCAACGACGGATTGTCTTGTTAAATCAAGATGTTCTAGCGAAAAGTAATAAATCGGATATAGATTTTTAAAATCCAACTGTGTTTTTTGCAAACCAGTATCAACATTTTGATCGCGTGCCATATATGTCAACAACCTGTGATACACGCGTGCAATATGATTGTTGTCGTAATCAAGTTGTATATCCTCGGATGGTTCCTGTTGGCCGTTTATTCTCAGCGAGACTTCATTAACGCCTATCTGATCAAATATCATATGACTTCGTTCTTGATTACCAACTCGCGCATTATTCTGTAACGCAATAAATATATGACGTGGAGCTGAAACACCTTGTTTTGATGCCAGGTGGCATGTAAATATATCATCAATATTATCCTGTTTAATATCCGTAGTCACTGATAACCAACTCAGCAACGACTTTCCTCCTTGATCCATAAATGATAGTAATCGCTCCTCTGCGGTGATTGATGGAGTTAACACTGACATCCATAATGATAATTTTGATAAAATAACTTTACCGGCAGCAACACCAGCACCGCGCCAGATTGCATCATCATCAGTACCCTTTCGCACGAGTGCTACTGTATGCTTCGCTCCATAGATAACTTTTCGGACGTTTCTTCAGAATCCAAATATATGTTGAAGTGGAATCGCGCATGAAAATTGTCGACTCTGTCCTTGTAACGTTGCTACGCGTGTTGCAAATCCTACGTTGTAATTAGTAATAGTATTTATGACATCAAAATCACCAGCTGGTCTTACATATCCTTCTGGCGCTTGATTAACTGAAGAAGCATGTGTTGCCTTTACTCTGGAATACTGGACGTGTTCAGGGTGATCAGTGAGATCTTTTGCGAACATCATAGATGGACCTGTTGATCTTGTGTAATCATCAGAATATCTTGCTAACCCTATTATTGTTGTGGCAACATCAACATCACGCTCTATAAATTCAATTTCTTTTCAATCAATGAGATATCTAGCGCTTTCGAATAACGCCATGATCCCATTATTAACAAAACCAACTCGGATAGTTGGGTTATTGTCATATGGTGGATCATTATGAGCAGCATCGTTTGTTACAAGTTTTCCTTCTACTTCGATAAATGCTTCACAAGGCAAAAAGTATTTGCTGGTATCATGAACTTGAAGTTCAATTCTTGATCGAAGATCAGATTGTGTTGCTTGATAAGAATAAAATTGATAATCACGTACCGAAACATTCTTGAGCACTGGGGCGTCCATATCAAACGCTGTATCAGGTGACCGTTTGAACATTTTATTATATACCCGTTGGTCTAAATCATCGTCGTCGACGTCGTTGTGGGTTTTTTAAGCCGCTTCCCGTATCATATTTGCGGTTATATTATCCTGGTCACTTGCGGCCAATGAAGTTGCCAATGACGGAGTATTCAGTGGCGCTAGTTTCTGATCTACTGCGTTATTTATTATTTTACTAACCCACGCAGGCACCACTGTTGTAGACGGTAGTGGTCCCGGTTTCCTTCGCCGTCAAACTAGCGCTATTAGTTGATCCTTCGCGGCTGAAAACGCTTTTCCGGCAGCATCTCCAACAGCGCTAATACCTTTATCACAAATAACATCAATAGCTTTCATCGATAACTGTTTTGCTAGCGGCGCCACTTTTGGAGCCATTCTTGCAAATAACCCTGCAATTGTATCACCGAGACCATCACCATAGTACGCTTTATTAACTGGAAACCGTGAATTAACTACATAGACGCTGGTTGGTTTGTCATGGTTGTAGTGTATGATCATCTTATTTAAATGATATTTATCTAATGCGATGACTTAGTCGCTGTGGTAACCATCCGTAGAATTTTGCACTAACTCGCCAATGAAATCTCGATATGTTTTTATATCCATGATGCCACCCTGAAATAACCGCATGCAGATATCAGCTGCTTCATTAATTATTTCCGGTGAGTTATTTCCAGCTCGTTTTCCTCCGATGAGAACTTCTAATCGTGATATATTACCAAGAACATTACCAGGACATTGAATTAGACCACTACCTGTCCAGTCTCAGAAAATCCCTTCCCGGATGATTTTTTAGTGATACCAGTTGCACCTTTTTCAGAATCAGCTTCTGCCATTATTTGTATTTCATCCGGGTTTGTGTCGTGTACTGTATAACTCGGTGGTGGTTGTACGATACCTTTTATCGTCGCTATATAATTATTATAATTAGAGTGTTTTCTTTTTGAGATTTTAGTTCCGCCGTGTTTCGCCAAATATAGTTTTGTTGCCCAGGTGTCGCTGTCTCTTATAAAATCTCTAGATTCGTGTTTTATATAATTTTTTCTTCTTTTAAATTTAGTTTTGGCAAATTCAGCTAATTCAGTATCGTCAAGGGCATTTTTAATTTCAGTTAACGCATTATTCGTAAATATCTTTTCAGGTGGATATTCTTTTCTTGCAAAAGCGCCTTGTTGTTCAAGTTGTTCAGGTGGCGCGCTAACTTCTTGTTCAAGTCATTCAGGCGGTGGAGATCTAATATCAATACCAACTAATCGTTCTATTTCTTCTCGAAGTTGCTCTTCTTGTTCTCGTTCTTGTTGTTCTCGTTCTTGTTGTCTTGGGGTAGTTATTATATCACCAGGAAGTGTTCTTAAAGATTTTTTTGTTTGTTTGGATCTTCGTGCTATTTTTTCAGTTTCTGTTGCTATTTTTCGAGTTCACCAATAAGAGGTATTTCTTTTCTTTTTTCCCCCGTCTCGGGGTCATCCCCCCATATAGCTCGCTCTACCCCCTTCGTTGCTTTGGTAATCGGTCTAAACAAATCTTCAGATCCCTCAGAAAAATCGGTCTGAAGGCTCTGTCTGGCTTTTAATTTACTTCTGACAGACTCGCGAATTGGTAAGAATTTCCTAATTGCAGTCAATCTCTCTCTCGTTAGTCTTGTAGTTAATGCTTCGTTGACCATTCTTGAAACAGTAAAGCAATTTCCAATTAATGTACGATGTAGTGATTTATAATTTCTACGTTTTAACCCGACTCAGACAAGCAACAAAAAAAACACTCACTAAAATATGTTTCAGTTAATTTGTGTTGTTTGATCAAATATACCTTGCAACAATGCGATAATTTTACTAACGCGCTATACTGTCAAATCGTTAGTTGTATCCAGCGGGTTTTTTTTTATTTCTTGAATTAACGCCCGTATATTTCTTATCTTCGAATTAACCTCCTTTTTTAATTCATAATCCCGGCCTAGTTCTTTTCGTATTCCTTCCACAATAGTAAATAACGGGACAAACATACTTACGTCACTACAGAATGCAAGAGAGTCCCGAATAGAATTCTGTTTTTTTTTTATCAGCGCATACTTCTTTGGCAGCATATATTTGTTAGTAGTAATACCGTATTCAATATCTTGAAAGTCAGACATAATTTGGTCAGGATTTAAATTGTCAGATAATTTAATATCTTGGTTTTTCAATTTTAAAATCTCGGATATAGTCCTATTCATATTTTCAGAATTCATATATGATAATACATATTTCTAATACAAAAAAACAAAAAAATTGGGGTCAATTTTGACCCGTTTTTTAGACAGCACAATGCCATTACTATGGTTTTGGGTAGTTTCTAGGCATACATGTTAAGGACAGCACAATGCCATTACTACGGTTTTGGGTAGTTTCTAGGCATACATGTTAAGGACAGCACAATGCCATTACTACGGTTTTGAGTAGTTTCTAGGCATACATAAAGGATGGATATATACAATGAATGATGTCAATGAATGATTATGCAATTCCATTCGAGTCTTTTGGCAATTGTATAGGGACAGCACAAACAATATATTATATATTACGAAACATATTCCACTAAGAGTGAATCTAACTCGTCAAATAACGGGTTAGAATCACAAGAATATATGTTTAGTGAATGGACAGCACAATGCCATTACTACGGTTTTGGGTAGTTTCTAGGCATACATAAAGAATGGATATATACAATGAATTGAATGGATATATACAATGAATGAATGATAAGGGGACGGCACAGGGACAATACGACATATATCAATGAATAAATGGATGGATATATACAATGATAATGAATGATGACACTCCTACATTCATGCAACCGTATATACCCCACAACATCACCCTGGGTTGAATAAAAATTATTCACACCACGGCGTGGTGTGGTTGGTATATACGGTTGCAATTTTGAATTTCGGAGGTATCCCACCCCCAATTAAAACCATCTGTCGGCCACCGTTAGCAATAATGCCTATTACGGGTTTTGAACCATGACCGTCAGTGTAACACCGCGACACGTTACCGATTGAGATAATGGCTCTTATATACAGGTGTATGTTTTTGAATATAATATATAGGTAAGCTAATAAAATCAATAGCGAACAGGTGTGATAACGTCAATGGATTGATCACAAAACCACAACTGACTGAATGAACTAATTCATGTACCTATGTGTATGAACAAAATCAAATACTAAAAAAAATACACTTATTTGTAAAACGATCCATTTGTAGTCGTTTTCTTACAAAATAATTGTATTTCCACTGAACTAACGGTTCTTATATAAAGGTATATAATATACAGGTAAGCTAATACAATCAATAGCGAACAGGTGTGATGTATGACGTCAGTGGATCGATCACAAAGCCACAACTGACTGAACGAATGAATCCATATACCTTCGTGTATGAACAAAACCGAACACTTATAAGAAAAAAGAAAAATACAATTATTTGTAAAACACTATATATTTTATTCGTTTTCTTACAAAATATATTATATTCCACTGAGCTAACGGTTCTTATAATATACAGGTAAGCTAATACAAATGGCGAAAGTCAAACACGAACAGATGTGATGTACATCAAACGCATGTGAATTATATATTATTATTTTTAATCTATATACTACTTACTGACAATATCAAAGCAGAGCCTAGAGTTTGTAAACACTTCATATTTTATTATTACACTAACTGTTTTACAGGTATAATGTGAAATCAGTAACATGTGTTACGCGCGTGCCAGTAACTAAAGACAGCCGATCAATATTAGCTCAGCCTGACTGTACAATACAATGAATGACGTGGAATTATGAGATCCAGAGTACTAGGAACCATAGTTAGTTTGGAATATATATATATATATATCTTTGTTGTACTTACAGACAATATTAAAGCAGAACCAAATACCTGAAAGAAAACAAAGAATACAATTGTTTGTAAACACTGCGTATTGATTCGTTTCCTTACAAAAACAGATAATTGATTATCCCCACTGAAAATCATGATAATCACAATCTAAGGGAGATAACCCATTAAAATTAGATGACACAATCTAAGGGAAATAACTATTTCATAGGCCGCAAACACACCTAAACCAGTTATCGCCCTTAATACTATATAGAATAGTAATAAATGGATTTTATACGTAAATAAATTGAATTTTTTGTCCATTTTTTCTGGAAATCGCCGTCTTGGTTATATTCTCTGCAACGGTTCGTACTGAGGGCATACAAATATCAAAATATCTACCTGCTTCAGACATTGATTGGAATGAAATTTCTTCGTTAGTTGCTGTATTAAAAGATTTTACGGGTCTTTTCCCAATTGATTTATAAGTACCAATTAATCCTCGTTTTAAATTCTCACTCTGTGTAACAGCTTCTAGATTATCCAATTTGTTACTATATGGATTGGAATCAATGTGATCGATAACAAGACCATCCTTGATCAATCCATTAAACACCTCGAAGACGAATCTGTGACAGTAATATTTCTTCTTTCCAACACTAAACATCAAATACCCCACACCCTTTTCCCACCCAACTGGCTTCTTCAGTATACAGTTTCTGATAATACCTTCAAGGGACGCTTCATAGTTTGCAATCACAGGGTGTGGTCGGAATCCTTGGTTCATTTATGTACTATACTATTGTTTGTCTAATTCATTGTTTGGTTGAATTATTATATTACTTGGAAATCTATTAATGTAGTCTTGGATTGTTTTTGTGATTTTGTCAATGACGCTGTCAGAGGTAGAGTTATTGATGGAATTCTTAGTGGAATCTTTAATTCTCTTATCATAGTAACGCTTTAGCTCTCTGTATCGCTTAACACCACAACCGAGACACAATTGTGATATTCCTCTAACCCCTACCCCACATCGTAAACAGGGTAAAGGTCCATAACTCCCGTTACGATCGCTTTGCATATGATACCCACAGAACTCCTTTCTGCATGATTTGTTACACGGGGTTACTGATCCAATCATAAGCCATTTGCAATGATTCATTATACAATAAATTCTCCATTTAAATACTTGTTTTAATTATAATATGAAGGAGTTTGAGTGAATATCGAAAATTACGCCTTGGAAAAATACTAAATTCAATCTCGATAGAGTCTCTGATACACCAAAGAACCTAATAAGTGATAGAACCATGATAAGTAAAATCCGTGATTGTTTTAATGAATTCAAGCGCGATGGAGCATCTCACTGTTGTCAACATTTCGAATTGATGGTAGTGTTGATGCTACATGAATGATAAAAACGCAGCAATGATAATTTCACATCTTACGCGGAAAAGGTATCTTTTTAGAATAAAATTCATTATCCGTTCAGACACTGGAGATTGGATTATCAGGGATAAATATGAACCCATCTTGAAGGATAAAAGAACTGTCACTGTGAGTCAAGATTCCAAACCAAGAATTCTGACTGGAATTGACAAACCATACTACGAGAGATCTTATCCTGTAACAACAGTTGTCTATGGGATATATCCGTTAAATGATAAACCGAGTATTGAAAAACTAGCACCGATAAAACTGTCATCGTCGATGATTTTATCAACGAGAATGAATTGTGTAGCAGAACGAATATTAGAACACTTCACAAATGCGCTGCGTGGAAACAAATTGACTGATCTAAGACGCAAAAAAATAACCGAGTGGGGACTAACAGTGAAACAGCGTGGGGCAACAATTCAAAATGTGGCAGCGTTAGAACGAATACTAAAATTCCCAATATTAGTAATGACGATAACTGGAGAAGTATTATACGAACCGAAATAGAAATCGAGAGGATCTCCAATCAAAATTATTGATCATAACGAACATGCATGGACACCTGCAGTAACAATATTTCCGCGGGATAGAACAATAACATATATACCCGAGGAATTTTCCGCTCCAGAACTCTCTGAGAAAAAATTATTTGATTTTATTCACCAGTTGAGTAAAAACGATCCTGTGTCAGTGTGGTTACTTCACAGCGCTGAAAATCCCGAGGGAGGATTCGATCAGTTTGTAAGACCCAATGGAGAATTATACCGCACTGAAACCCTCCAACAGGCAATGAAAAAACTAGCTAGTAGTTTCTCGAAGAGTTTCGACGACGAACAATTACTAACAAACTGTTTTACAATTCTGTCGGTTGCAGCTCATTTTGCGAGAAAGAGAAACACATGGAAACCAACGCGGGGTGAGTTTCTATCAGATGTCAGATCAAGCTGCATCGAATACGCCCACGGCGGATTATGGAATACAAAATACGACCGTGAAAGTATTATTTCAGTCGATATGGTCGCGTGTTATCCAGCGAGTTTTCTCGGGTACGGAGAATGCGCTGAATACTTTAAACGATTTGGACATCCAACACACGAGATGGCCCGTGTTGCAATTAATGGACCACTGCCTGATTTTGATTTAACCAGATTCGCTCGTGTGGTATCATTTGAATTGGCTACAGGACTTCATCCGTGCTGTTATGTTTGGCTTGGTAGACATATATCTGAAAAACAATGGATGCCAATAGTGCTATTACGATATATGATTGATTGTAGAATGTTAAAATCGTTGATTGTCAGTGAAGCGATTATATCCTGTCAAGCTCAGACTGAAGTCTGGTTACCACAACCCAATCTAGATAGTATAATCAACGAACAACGAAAACAGTTTCCCGATCTTGACGAAGAAAATATCGTGAAATGGTCCAAACAATTATTTGAAATCAGAAATAAAGACGCAAAGGATCTCGGTAGAAGAATAATTGGTAAATTCACCCAAGGTGTAAAATACGATAATAAACGATATTCTTCACGGTTGATTATAGATAGTGTTGAGTACGATTTTATAATCGCGGATATAACATCTAAGGGTATATACGTAGATCGTAAAGACGCTTTCTTGTCCGATGGAACAAAATTTGGTACAATTGTTACTCACGCAGACGGAGAAAATCTTCAGTATACACACTTGAGAGCGTCTATGCTAGCTTATGCTTCTATCAATTTATTTTCGATGATAAATAGATTTCCTGACACCGCAGTTAGAGTAGCCACTGATTCATTTTATATAGACACGAAACACAGCGAAGCAGTGACTGAATTCACTAATTCTGACGAGAGTTGGGGATCATGGAAAATTAAGCGGGAAATACCTTGTGACTATTCCAAATCAGCAGATGTTACAATTCAAGATAAATATTTGAAAGGTGATAAAATACCAGAACTATCTAATGCACCGCAGATATCTGATCCAATATGTAGATATAAAACCAGGTACCTAAACGGTTGTGGCGGGTCAGGAAAGACGACTCGTGCGATTGAATTATTTCGTGGGAAAAATCCTATGGATCTTTACGCATCAAACATGATTGTCCTAACACCAACACAGATTCGCCAGAAAGATGAAACAACGAGTAATTAATGTTTGTACTTATCACAGTTTCTTTCGATGGAAAGGTGACAAATGAACTCCTGAACGAATGGGTGAGAAATTTATTCCTAAAGTCATTATTTGGGATGAGATATGCACAGTGTCATTAGATGTATTACAAAAATTTCTCGATTGGTTAATGCACGCGAACACTAAAGTCGTCATGTGCGGAGATCATGGCCAACCACCACCATTTGTTGGTTTATCCCAATATGATTGGCTAAAGAATTTTTTAGACTATTATGAAGAAATTAACACCAATCATAGAGCACTTGATGAACAATTACGCGAGTTTAAAAAACTAATTAGATTACAACCTGATAGAATCCATGAGATAGCGCGTGAAATAATTTCAGAAACATCATTAAAAGATTTTTGGGAATCGTGGAGACCAAACGATTTGATAGTTGCAAGTAGAAAGATAGTAAGAGACACACTTCAGATAAAGCTATTTAAAACACACAAAGAAAAATTTCCAACACTTCCAGTACCGTTGTGTTACAGGCCTTCGGATACACGAAAACAGAATATTGAAGTTGATATTCCAGGACAGAGTGAAAAGCAGAATATAGTGCTAAATGATATTGCGCTAGTTGATATTAGCGTCGTCGAAGATGCATTGTGCGCTGATAAATTCCCGTGGACGCTAGGATACGCAGCGACGATACATTCTTCACAGGGATTGACTATATCCGATACAGTTGTTTGGATGGTGGATAATCACATCGAGTGGTCAAATTTAGTTTATCTTGCAGAATCCAGAGTACGAAGAATAAATCAGCTTCGAAGAGTTGTTCTAGACTATAAAGACACTACAATAAGTGATATTGTTGATAATGATATAATCAGAAAAAAACTTTATGGTTATAAACAGCAGGATAAAAAAAAATAATAGAGACTTCGACATTGATGCTGAATTAATTAATACGCTGAAGCAACAACAGAATAATCACTGCGCGAGTTGCAATTGTATAATGCGTTGGTGTTGGTCGGATAAAGATCCTCGACAATTTACCGTAGACAGAAAAGATAGCAGTGTAGGTCATACTAGGGATAATGTAATGCTGACTTGTCTTGAGTGCAACAGACGAAGAGATGCTAGTTAAGACCACGCGGCGGTAATTGAGTATCATCGGGTATTACTTGCAATTGTTCACGAGTAAATGCTCGCTGAGGAGCGGTCAAATCCAATCTATAGATTGCTGGTCTACCCGTAGATCGTGTTATACTAGATATTTTATGCGCAGTGACACTCCAAATAGGATCAGTAGCTCTTTTTTTGCCACCTTCAAGCTCTCCTGGTTCGTATAAATATCTAACAGTGACATTGCCGAGAATTGGTTGTTTTGAAAAATCTTCTTGTGGTTGTACGGGTATAGACTTCTTTTTAATGGCGTTGTTAGGTTTCATGTTGATTGTTCGAGTAATCTCATTATTTAGCGCGGTAATTACAGCTGGTAATCTCTTGACCCATTCACGAGATCGTTTAACCTGAATAAATTCCTTAGCATATTGATATCCAAATAACCGCACAGCAAGTGTCCGATTAAATCGTTCAACAATTGCCTAATCGCGATGTAGTGCAGTATCTCCTCGTCTGATAGTGACATTATGATACTTCATTGTTGAAAACACTACACCCTGAAATTCCTTGCCAGGATCAACTTGTAATAGATTTGGCCAACGCAGAGGACTCCTTCGATAAATCTTTTCAAATGCAGAAGCCACTTCAGTTGATGATTTTGTCTTTAGCGGTTCTGCTTGTTTGTATCGACTCGAAACAACACACACACACACACACACACACATATATATATATATATATATATATATATATATATATATATATATATATATATATATATATATATATATATATATATATATATGCCAGGGATATTCTTCCATTCAATAATTAATAAATAAACATAAGCCCGAAATCTAGGGAAAAAATTACAAGTACGGACGATTAATATAGCTGAATATACTGCCGACGATTCAACTTGTAATAGATTTGGCCAACGCAGAGGACTCCTTCGATAAATCTTTTCAAATGCAGAAGCCACTTCAGTTGATGATTTTGTCTTTAGCGGTTCTACTTGTTTGTATCGACTCGCAACATCAACTACAGTTAAAGCGTATTTGTAACCACCATCATACGGCAGAAATAATATATCAGCTTGATGAACTTCATTAAGAACGGTCGCATCAAATGCGAGTAGTTAATTTGTTTAGGCGGTGGTAGATAAATTTGCCATATCGCCTGTTTGGATAACCAATCCGCTGCAGTGGTATATTTCACCTTCGCGACGCTAGCGAGTTTACCAATTGCTGCTTTACCCCTCCAGTATCCCTTTGGAGAATAATAAATAGATTCCATTTTGTTATTAATTACCGGCACCTAACATCAATTTACCTTTCATTGCCGACTTTACTAACCGTGAAGCAAACTTTTCTTTGAAGGATTTATCAGTGATAGAATTCAACGCGTGAATCAATTTTACATCTGCGAGATGTCTGTGTTGCAGATTGCTGCTTTTATAAGCGACATCATGAGCATGACACGCTTTATCAATGGCTTTTATTGGATATTCACCGGGTTTGGGTTGGTTTTGATCATCGAGTGTGATATCGAGTCTGGTTCCGGGCCTATAACCATAACTATACGCTGGAAGATGTTTTTCTCCTGGATACTTCGCCCATGGTGTTCCCGGGAGTTTAGTTAGCTTGGCTGCAATATCACCTCCTCGTTTTTTTTAAAGTTATCCGCAGATCTCATAGAAACGAATCTAAATTTCTTTGTACTGCATTGTACGCATTTACCAGAAAGTGCTGATCTGTTATTTTTAGTTGTAATCATCGTCAAGTCATCTGTACCAGTACTCTTCTTACATTTCACACAATATAGATCCATAATTTATTTATAATAACATGAATGTAATTGATTATTCAGCTACCCGACGACGGGAACCTATTAAACACCATGCGATGTTGCCGAATTCAATTAGAATGATTATAATCGGACCATCTGGAAGTGGCAAGACACAATTGTTACTTAATTTAATAACGAGATGGATGAAATGGGACAAGTTGTATTTGATAGCTCCCAGTCTAGATGATCAACGATGTTACAATGTGTTAAAAGATTTTAACGACAAAGTAGAAGAATCCGGCGAAGGTATTATTGAGTTTATAACCGATATCGATGAAGCACCGAGCATTGATGATATTGATGGAGATATTAACAATTTAGTCGTATACGATGATATGTTAGACAATCAAAAGAATCCCGCTAGGATATTTTCCAGAGGCAGACATAAAAAAACTGACGTGATATATGTCACTCAACGATACACACAAATACCAAAAATGATCAGAGATAACTGCAATATTCTTGCCGTATTCAACGGAGTTAATACACATAATCTTAGAAATATTTGGCAAACTTGGGAGAAATTTCTTTAGTCGCGCTCAGTCAGTCCCACATGGATTTGTGACAATAAATTTATCAGATCCTCGGACGCGATATCGTGTCGGACTTAATCAAATATTCGGTTAAAATCGTTTACTGAATCTCCTAAAAACATTGTTAACCCATAGCAGCAGAGGGGGTGATTTCCAACGACAATGGCGTCTTTTTTTTTTTTTGCCAAATGGAACCTTACAAGGAACCAAATAGACCTTTCTATTAAATATTTACTAGGAAGCCTTGATTTGTCAAATAGACCTTTCTATTAAATATTAACGAGAAGGAAGCCTCGTTGACGCCTAAAACGTTGGTCTGTTCACCCCCTCTGCTGCTGAAAAGAAGACCAAAGCTATCTCATTGCCACCTCCACCACCACCAGTACCCTCTACGTGGACTCCTGTGGCACATCGGACACGTAAAACCGTTTCCAAACAACCCCCATTTCGTCCCACCCAAAGCAGTATCATCGAAGAGTGGGTACCTTATTAACAAAACCATGGAGAAGGTATTAGCCAACACTTACTACGATCCAGCTCACCCTGTAGGTTACGGAGGTATTCAGAAATTGTATCGTGCTGCTAAAACTTGTCTGAAAAAAATCCGTTTACCTGCAGTACAACGATGGTTACAAGAACAAGCTACGTATACTTTACACAAACCAATTCGACGAAAATTTCACAGATGTCGCACTCAAGTGGAAGGCATCGATCGTCAATGGCAAGCCGATTTAGCCGATGTCTCTCATTTAGCCACCTACAATCGCGGTTACAAATATTTGTTTTGTGTCATCGACGTCTTTTCTAAATTTGCCTGGGTCGTAACATTGACTTCCAAATCGAGCGGAGAGTTAGTACGAGCCCTGCAACTGGTGTTGAAACAAAGTGGTCGTCCCCATTTTCGATGGCAAACCGACAAAGGCACCGAATTTTTGAACCAAGCTTTCCAACGAGAATTAAAGAAACGTGACATTCATTTTTTCACCACCGAAAATCCTGAAACCAAAGCCAGTATCGTGGAACGTTTTCAACGTACCTTGAAAGAACGCATGTGGAAATATTTTACGCATCCACACACTTAGTTCAAGCCTACAACCAATCTTACTATAGAAGCATTGGACGTGCCCCACAAGATCTGACACCTGACAACGAATTGACTGTTTTTTAGCGTCTGTTTGGTACGTCCCGGACGATGGCTGTCCCCAAGAATGGTGGAGAAGTGTTAATCCCTGGAGATTGGGTACGCATTGGCAAAACCAAACGCTCTTTCGACAAAGGCTACTTACCGAACTGGACCACCGAATTGTTTTGTGTTACTGGACGAGTGCGTGATCGTCATCCTACCGTCTATAAATTGGAAGACATGAACGGAGAAGTATTAAAAGGAACGTTTAACTTGCCTGAGTTACAACGTGTCACCAAAAAAGAAGACGACGTGTTCGACATTGAAAGCATTCTCGAACGAAGAACTCGTAAAGTAGGAAGACGTCGTGTCAAAGAAGTCAAAGTACGTTGGAAAGGATATCCTCCCAGTTTTGATTCTTGGATTGACGCTTCGCAAGTCATCGACTATAAAAAGAAGTGACCATCATGCCCTTCAATACAGCTTCAGCGACCACAGTGACTACTCCTTCACCCACTTCATCTCTGCAAGATTTACAAAAGCAACCCTTGTGGGTGTGGTGTGGAGAACGTGTCCCTAAAACCCAAATCGTCTTTTTCGGTCAAATCTTTGTGGTGTATTGTGTCATCGGTGCAGCCATTGCTAATTGGAGTTTGCAACAAGGAGACAAACAATTGTGAACCATTTTACTCAGCAGTTGCATCGGTTATCTTCTTCCCAATCCTTCCCTGAAATACTCTTACAACGGGAACAACAGTAACAATATTGGGAGCCTTGCGTTCAACGTCAGTCATTCTCCTCACAGTCACCCTTTCAATCACAATTCTCTTTTAGACACTCCTTTAACCTCGAGTGACTCCTCGGACAGAACAACATTGGTATTATGAACAACACTATTAACCAATTTTACTTAACGTTAACCAATTAACCAATTTTACTTAACGTTGCCCAGTGACAATTCCATGGAGGTGTTTCCTAACAACACGTTATGCTGTTACACGGCTAAATTACCTCAATCCATGCATTTGGATCAAGATGCTCATTGGGAAGTGGCTTTAGTGGAAATGATACACCCGACAAAAATCAAAAACATCGTCGAAAATCAAAACACTTTTACAGTAGAAGTGCATGACGAGCAATTACAAAAAGCCTTAGACGAACTAGCCCACCAGACCCTAAAACTAATCGGTCCACCTATGGGTTCACCATTCCTGCAGGCTATTATTTTAGTGGTCAGCATTTAGTGACTACACTTGCTAACAGGTTTAATACTGTGTTGGGTAAAGCCATGGAGTCCACAAAACCCCCAAAAGTGTTACCTTTGAGTACCATAAAGTGGCTCGTCGCCTCGAGATGAATTTTTCAAAGGATAAAAAAATGGCCATTACCTTTTGTCCTGAATTGTATGATGTTTTAGGTGCAGACGTCAAGATGCTCCAGAACAAAAAGCAAATATTACAACCCAAAACCACTAACTCGGATTTTGCAAAATATTTTCGATTCCCTGTAGAAATGAATCAAGAACTCAACTTGATGTTTGTGTACTCCGATGTGGTCGAGTACAACATGGTAGGACACACCTCTATACCGTTACTGCGTGTCATTCCTTTCAAAGTGGATTCTGCCGCCGCCGCTGACGATTAAGGTGGAAATACCTCTCACGTTCACAAGGAATTTGCACATCCTTATTATTTACCCGTCAGTAAGTCGTATTTCGACAGTGTCAACATTACTATTAAAGGAGAACTAGGACAAAATATTCCATTTACCAAAGGGAAAGTCACAGTGAAACTCCATTTTCAAAAACGATTCTCGAACAACTGAAAAAGTGATGTATCCTGTGTACCAAGGAGTCATTCGACAACGAGGACATGGTTTAGGAGATATGTTTAAATCAGCGTTTCGTTTGAAACCGATTGTGACACGAGGATTGAACGCCTTAAAAGATGCCGCATTGACTCACGACAAAGATTTTATTCACAATGTCCTCACTAACCAACAAAACCCCAAAGAAGCTTTTTTGAGAGCAGGAAAAAAATGTCTTGCTTCAAACGGGTAAAGAGATTTTGGGTCGACGAGAAAGTCCTATAAATGCCCTGAACGGTACCGATTCTGGCATTCCTGCTTCCCAGAGGACACAGCAAGGACAAGGTAGAAAGCGTCGACGAAGCGACCCTTTCAAAAGTCTCCGTACCTCTAAAGCTAGAAAGACGAAGAAAAAAAGAACCGCTCGAGACTTAGACATTTTTGATTATTAAAAGTAACAGGCATGGAGACTGAGAGAAAATATGATGCACCAAGAATCCTGTGCCTGTTCCAAGATGGAACTGGATCTGTTTGCCATGCCACCCACGATGATGGCCATGCAAGAAGCCCAATGGGTCGAATTTCATCCCGTCTCCTCTTTGGCGGATTCAGCTCCCATCGAGTTCTAAATCAAAGGACAACCCGAAGATCACATCGATCTAAACAACAGTTACTTGTATTTGAAAGTGAAAGTGATTAAAACGGACAACTCCAATCCAGCAGGCGATGCCCTAGTAGCACCCGTCAACAATTTCATGCATTCCTTGTTCAGCGAAGTGGATTTGTACATGAATAACAAACTGGTCAGCAGTAGCATGGGTACTTACCCTTACCGCGCGTACCTCGAAAATCTCTTGACGTACGGAAAAGAAGCCAACAATACTCATTTAGATGCTTGCGTGGTATGGAAACCTGACATAGAAGGTGAGAATACGTTTAACGACACAGACTTGTCCGTCGTAGCTGAGGGTGCCAATCCTCACAATGTGGGCTTTAACGAGCGTCGAGAGAAAATTCTGCAAGAACGTAGCTTAGAACTGTTCGATCATTTGCATTTGGACATGTGGTTTCAAGAGAAGTATTTGCTGAACGGAGTGGATATTCGCTTGAGACTGAATCGTAACAGTGCTGATTTTCATTTGATGGCTCATGCCAACGAATACAAAACCATTATCCAAGAAGCCAGGTTATACGTGCGTCTTGTGGAAGTGTTACCTAGAGTGGGAAACGATATCAGTCACACTTTGAGCAGAACGACAGCCAAGTATCCGATACGACGCGTGGAAGTAAAATCTTTCACCATTGCCACTGGACTCCGATCTGAGATCGAAGATCATCTGTTCCAAGGATAGTTACCCAAACGTTTATTCATTGGCATCGTCAGCAATGCAGCCCTCAACTGTGCCCACATTGAAAATCCTTTCCAGTTTAAGCACTTCAGAGTATCCAAAATCGAAGTCGGTCGCGATGGTAAAACTTTGTGTACCTGACCCTTCGAACCCAACATTGCCCAGAAGAATTACTTGAGGTCGTACTTGTCGCTGTATGAAACCACAGGACAGTTAGGAACCAACACCAGTCACGGCATTTCCTACGACGATTATGCAGGAGGTTACATTTTGTGGGGTTTTGATTTCACTCCAGACCAAGGCAGCGACGAGGGACATTTACACCCTATAAAATCTGGGCAACTGCGTGTGGAACTTCAGTTTACAGTAGCTCTTGTCGATACGGTGAATGTCATTCTGTATGCCGAATTCGATAATACCATAGAAATCAACAGTTTGAGAGAAGTCATTCTAGACTATTAAACACTATGGAAAACTCTTGTCCCTCTTTGAATAGTGGAGAATCCATGGAAATGGAATGGGAGGTTACAGAGAAAGCAGACCCCCAAGACCAAAAAGAAGAAGTAGTGATCATGCAGTCCAGATGGCCAGAACAGGAACAACAGTTAGTCACCTATTTTGCCAAACACTTGGAAGATAAAATGAGGGACATGATAAAAAAAAATATATTGTTATTTATGTCAAATCTATCATCCCAGTCAAATGCAACACGATAAATGTATGATGATGAGTCAAGAAGAAAAATTAGACGATTATCTGAACGAAGCTTGGAGTCTCATCTCAGAAGAAGCCGTGTTACTTCAATGGTATAAAGACTTGTGTGATCATTCCTCTCCTCCATTGTTTGCTCGAGAAATTGATCGCATCGAAGCTCTCTTGGCCAAGAGTAAGGAGACGAAGCTAACAAACAGTTACTTGACAGACCTTTTCAAGCAAAAAGTCTGGATCGAATTGATGACTTATCATCACCTGTGAAGAAAAGGAAAGAAAACAAGGCTACAAAAAATGGATACCTGGGAATTTTATTATCTTTTGAACCGTAGTTCGTACACTGTTTCTTGGAATCTTGTCGTGTGTGCTAAAGATGAACTACCTCATCGCAAACCTCCAGGAACTCACTAGGTAGCTGTCTACTTTCCTCAAGAGGTTTGTGTGGAGTATTTTGATTCGTATGGATTACCCCCTTTCGAAGATGATATCATTGACTTTATGAGAAGAAATGCCCAGACGACACGATTCAATAATGTAACATTACAAGACACAGATTTTATGGTGTGTGGACAATAGTGTGCATATTGTCTGCATCATCGCAGTCTTGGATATTCTTTAGAACATTTAGTGACTTATTTTGATCGTCATTCGTCTCGAAACGATGACAAAGTAGATCGATGGTTTTATGACCATTATGGCTATCTGTTGTCTTTAGCTAGGAAACGTAGTGTACATCAATGGTCCAATGACTTCCAACAGTGGAAATCTCAATTTAATTCACAACGTTGTCAACAATGTCAAAGATAATGTATTGGTGTTATGGAAGAAACAAATGTTTGTTATTTGAGAAAATGTTTGTTATTTGAATAAAAATGTTGTGTTTTGAAACCAATGCGTCTGTCGTTTGTTTTATATTTTTTATTAATATAGATGCTCTTTGACTTCTTTCTATCCCTCACATCAAACTATCGAAACGTTTCCAACCCTAAACCGTAGAGGGGTGTATTCTATCGCGTCCGCGCTTGAACCATATTAAGCAGGAGTAGTCTCCAGTCTGACCATCCATTGTTTGACTCATCCTCCTACGAAGATGTGCTCAAGACTAGCTAAGCTGAACGAAGCTTACGTCACTCTGCATCGTATCAGACACAATCTGATGCCAAAGCCTGAAGGGATAGAGAATGTTAGAATGCTACAAGTAACGGAAGACCTCATAGAAAAACTCTTCAGAGAGGAAATTCAAAAAGACAAAGAAGAATGGACTGAGAAGTATAGACTTCAGAAGCAGCAAATAGAGCAGAGAGAACAATAGCAGCAACAGCAACAACAGCAGCTCGTCAACCACAAGCTAAACCCCAGCCGCAACAACCACAGCCTCAGGCGCAACAACCACAGCCTCATCCACGGTTGCGTAATAGGAGAACAGAGAGGGAAGTTTTCACTATCCCTCAAAGTGAAAACTGGGAGAGTGAGGCTACTCATTCTCCCTCTGCGCTCCCAATGACAAGAGCCAATTGGGAGAATGATCGGAGTAGGAGATGTGTGTGCGGTGCTAGACCTGGGAGATGCCAACATTAACCAGGTGCCTTTTGAAGTTGAAAAAAACAGCCCTTCTCAGGTCTGCCCAAATGTCTAGAAAAGAGACTGTTCAAAATTGCCAATGGGTATGAAAGAGGAGTAGTGTGATTATACACACTAACTCTTTTTTAGATGGTAGATGGTGTGATTTTGGATCGTAAATGATGTGGTTTGTTTTGGCTGCTTCCCCGTGTGTGTGTGTGTGTGTGTGTGTGTGTGTGTGTGTGTGTGTGTGTGTGCGTGTGTGTGTGGATAGTAAATGGTGTGATTTTGGAAAGTAAATGATATGGTTTGTTTTTGGCTTATTCCCCGTGTATGTGGATGGTAGATAATGTGATTTTGGATAGTAAATGATATGGCTTGTTTTGGCTGCTTCCCGTGTGTATGTGTGTGGGGGGGGGGGGTAGAAAATGGTGTGATTTCGGATAGTAAATGATATGGTTTGTGAATAGTATTTAATATGAAAAGTGAGTGTAAGGCATTTTCCTTCACATCCGTGCTTAAGATATATATATATATACGCAATCGTCCGTCATTTGAGCCGTTTTTCAAGAAATAATAAATAATGCCAATCTATCAGATATAGAATCAGATGACATTGACCTTTACTATGACAACTTAATTGAGATCATCACTCAGGCAGCCACCAACACTATACCTAAAACTAGCTGTCAATCAAGAAAACTTTGTGTGCCATGGTGGAACGATGGAATTAAACAAACTAGACAGGCCAAATTTAGAGCTTTAAATAAATTTAAAAGAGCTAATATTACTACTCAGTTCTTAGAGTACAAAAATCATGACAATAAGCTCAAATACTTAATCAATTAGTCGAAAGAAAAAACTTGGCAAAAATACTGCAGTAGTATTAATTTTATAACAAACTCAAAACATGTGTGGGATAAAATTAGAACCATCAGGGGGAAGCACACCAATAGCACCCCAAAAATAAATAATACCAGCAATCATAAAGAACAAGCTGACTCGCTAGCAGTACACTTTAAAAACATGAGCAGCAATAGTAATTACACTACTGAATTTCAAAACCATAGGGCTAAAACTGAAATTAAATTCCACAATTTATTCCAAGACCTTGGACCCAAATTCTCATCACTAAATAAAGAAATAACATTATATGAATGGGACCAGGCACTAAAATCTAAACATGAAACTTCACCTGGGCAAGATCAAATAGGTTATGTTATATATAAAAACTTACCTAAAACATTAGTTAAATCAATCGTCAAAATGCTAAATATAATATATGACACAGGAAAGCTACCTAAAAAATGGAAAACAGCGATAGTAATACCCATACTTAAAGCAAATAAGGATCGGAATGATATCAATTCGTACAGACCCATCTCACTTACAAATAACATCTGTAAAATTATGGAAACAATTATTACTAACAGACATAAACACCACCTTGAAAGCAACAATCTGATATCTCCAAATCAATGTGGGTTTAGAAATATAAGATCCACTACGGACCAATTAATAAGATTAGAATCCGCCATAAAACTTGCATTTAACAACAAAAGAAAAGCGGATAGAAACCTAATTGCGGTATTTATTGATCTGGAAAAAGCATTCGATCTTGTATGGACCAAAGGCCTTATAGCCAAATTAAATCATTATGGCATTACAGGTCGAATGTTTAATTTCATAGAAAATTTCCTGACCAACCGCAAAATTATAACTAGGGTAGGGGCTACTTACTCTGAAGAATACTCCTTTGAAAATGGAACTCCACAAGGGAGTGTTCTTAGCCCCACCCTCTTTAACCTTATGATAAATGACCTTGACTCCAATCTGGCAACACCTAAAAATGAATTATCACAATTTGCTGATGATAGTGGACTTTGGAGAGCAGGCAACCCTTCCAACCACCAACACATGGCTGAAATACAAACCAGCTTATACAACATAGGAAAATGGGCTGATAAATGGGGATTTAAGCTGTCGCACCACAAAACGGTAGCTGTTCTGTTTAACCCTTGCAAAAAACTCAAAACCTACCCCAAACTTCCCATTCAAAATATTTGTAAAAGTAGCCAAATTTCTGGATATGTACTTTGATGAACACTTAACATGGGCTTATCATATATATGACCTAGTTAAAAGATGCAATCAGGACCTAAATCTATTAAGAAGCCTCAAAGGCTAATCAAGAAACTATTCTAATATTATATAGGGCACTAATAAGATCCAAACTAGACTATGGCTTCCAAGTATATACCACGGCATCCACACGTCATTTAAACAAATTAATTAAAATTCAGAGAAAAGCCCTACTTATTGGTACTGGCGCACTGCCATCGACCTCTACAGTCGAGCTGCAGGTCTTAACTGGGGAACCGCCATCACATCTCAGAAGGCAGCAACTCATTTTAAGATATGCAACCCGACTGTCGACATATGACAAAATGCACCCCACTCTATTGGCCATCAATAAATGTAACATTCCCTTTAGGAAAACCTTGAAAAATAATACATCAATGGGAAAAATAGTACATGAGTTAAACAACAAACTTCCAGTAGATATATTCCAAGTAGAAGCTAACATAATATATGAAAAAGAACCTTGGAGTAATGTGCTAACAAAAGTAAATATCTCCCTTACAGATAACGGAAACAAAGAAAATCAACAACAACATTTAAAAATATTGGCATTGGAAATCATAAATAATCAATATCGAAACTACACAAAAATTTACACGGATGGCTCAAAAATTACAAATCCTTTCAAAACAGCTGCAGCCTGGGTTATACTAGAACATAACATACAAATGGACAGGCGTCTTCCTGACCACTGTTCCATTTATACAGCTAAAGTTTGGGCCATCCTTGAATCATTAAAATGGATAGAAGAAAACAAACCAAATAAGACACTGATTATTACTGACTCGCTCAGCGTCCTTACTTCTATCCAAAACAGCAACACCAAATCTAGAGACAATTTCCTAAAACAAATTAATCAGATATTAAAAATACTAAATTCTCAAAATCTAGTAGTTGAGTTTATGTGGATTCCATCCCACATAGAAATAAAAGGAAATGACTTAGCAGATCAACTGGCTAAAAACAAACTCACCGAACCAAACTACATGCCACTCAAGTATAGTCAAACTGAAATATATCATTTAATCTACTCAATTTTTAATCAAAAGTGCCAGACTGATTGGGACAAAAACAAACAAGGGAGAATTTTACATAACATCATTAAGGAAGTCAATAGAAAAATCATACCACCTAGGTGCAATAGTTATGAACAGTCTAAAATAAATAGAATAATCTTGGGAAAAACAAAACTGGCAAACAGTTTTGGGAAATATATAGGACCCTTTCCACATAATATTACTTGTTTCAACTGTAACATCCCTGAAGATTTATCCCATATCTTTAATAACTGTAATAAAACGCAAAATGAAAGGAACATATTCAGATCTAAACAATTAAACATTTCTGCACCAAGTACATACCCGCAAGTAATGCAATTAACCAACAGTAACCGTCAAAAACAATTCAAAATATAATAGAATTACTCAGAACAACAGGGCTCATTGATAAAATATAAGATTGAAATAATTACATCAAGACCAAATAACTCACTAGTCCTGGATTTTAACCTTATATTTTAAAATAATCACATCCTCGCGGAATGGGAGTGTACAGGATCAGAAGGGACTCCGTTACAGAAGGGACTCCGTTACCCCTCAAGGGGAGCCCACCTACACTACGCTGGGTATAACACACTCATGACGATACCTGTGCAACGAAACCTAACAGGATGTTGTAACACTCTAATGAAATCACCAGGAAAAACAAAAATAAACATTGAAATATACTAGAAATAACAACATATAGAACCATACAAAATTATAAAACAAGTGTCTAGGAATCCACCTCTCTTCTGTCTGCTCCTAAATCTCTCTCTATATACAGCCTCATTGACAGCATTAGTATACAACTAAACTATGATTTACATATTCAGATTAGAACCACAACAACCCGGGATATCTTCATGGTCTAAAAAGTGACCATTAAAATCGAACCCGTTTTATCGCCCCAAATAGATATTATGAAGTAGTCTAAAAGTCCAAAGACTATCAGGCCCAGCGACACAATGTTGCAATATAAAGTTATTTACTCTAAGTCAGATCCTCAAAATTAATATTACTATAAGGTAGTCAAAGACCAGACATTCAGGCCCCGCAGCACAAGGCTGCATTATAAACTAAGCTATAAGAACTAAGGCCTATAACATGATTTAGATGGTCAATACCTGACCATCTAGAATGACAGCAAACGCTGCAATAAATTTGTTACACAATACCCTTAATTACTTTAAATTTTTACATTGAATAACTTTCAACGCGAGAATAGGCTGTCATATGAGGTTGTATACTCTACTTTAATAACAGCACAAAGTATTCCAAATTGTTAAGGGAAAACACGGAATTGATACGACGGGAGGAGGCAACATCAAGATGGAGGAACAACAAAAGCAAGACACACAAGAAGGCCACAGGGACTCACCAGACGGAATGAGTGAACATCGATTACATCCTGTAACACTCCATCAAAAAGCCATTTTAAGGGCTATTTACAGAGTTTCCTTTTGGCTCAGAAACTCTATTCGACAATCTCGTTCTTCAAAAATCAAACTTGATCAATTTTGGCTCTCCACCATCAAAATTAACAACCCATTTAACCCGACATTGACCAACCTATACATGTCACTTGACATACCTAGTTTACAAAATTGATAGGGAACACACCAAATGTACACTCTGTACTAGACAAAAATTGGAATGTTAGGATGTTAGGAAAAAATATAACTTGAAAGATTGACTCAATTGCACAGGTGGCTTACACAATATCGGTATAGGGTGTCCACTAGCAGCAACTGGACTCGATTTGATAAGGCTAGGGCATGCAAGACGAACGTTATCAAAGGGCCAGTTCACAGATCCTTTTCCTCTTCCTCCGCTGCCTGACTCCAACACCAGTCGTTGTAGAGAAGCAGTAGAGAAGACGTAATCTGAATGAAACGTTAGGGTGGGTAAACATAAAAAACTTTCAAAAACTCTAACGACAAAAGCTAAAGTAAAAAGCTAACCCAATAAGTAAACTCTTTGTCAATTGGAGGCATAGGTTAGCGTTATTGACCTTATATTTTTTATTTTCGTAGGATGGTTTATTTTTAAGCAAATGACGTTCCAGCAACAGGTCTGTTCGCCCTCTCTACTGCTAAGGCAGAAGATAATGAAAAGAGAAAAAGAGGAGATAACGGAGAAGGAATAAAAGCAGGAGGATACAAAATAGAAGAAAAAAGAATGTGATAGGGAAGATAACGCGATGGTTGCAAATAAAAAGAGACAAAGCAGAAATAAGAAGAAAAAGAACAAAACGGCTATTTTCAGGACCAGTCCATTGCCTCGAAAATATAGTTATTCTCTCCTACCTAAATTTACTTAGTCTATTTTATATTTTATGTTTGCGTCGGAAACGTTTACTCTCTTGCCTAAAATTTTGTTTAGTCAATTTTATATTTTAGGTGTCATATATTAATGTCCATAAATCTATGTATATGTGATATTTATGTACATGACTCTACTGTATTTGTCTATACCTAGAGTAGCGCGTATTTAGGAACACTCTAGCCACATTGTTGCCAGTGTCCACTACTGTGACATCACCCACCTGTTCCAGTTCTATTGTCCGTGTACAGTCCCAACCTTTTGTCGCTATAAATCTTGTCGCTAAATAGGCTCAGGGGTGGGTTTGTGTTTGTAATTCTAATTCCCATTGTCCCTGTATCGCCCTACTACACGACTACTATATTCTGTTTGCCACACATGCACTTGATTCGGTGGTAAACGAATGTGTACACTTACCAGTTAACACAAGGTAACTCTCTCCGGTCATAATCTGACCCCTCGATAACTCCGATTTGTTTTTCCAGTACTATCTTCCCATTCAGTCACTCATAGCGTACGCCACTGTAACCAAGACACTCCACACCTTTCATCCATTATCGTTTTAGTAACATTACTGATTCTGAAAGGCCAATTTTACGAAAAGTGTATCCGTTGCTTCGTATCTTCCGCAGGGATCAACTTCCGGTCTGATTCGGAGTCACTGTGACTATTTGGCATTACGTATACAATCAATGACTACCGAAAATAAATTTTAAAAATCCATACTTTAAATTTTTTTTACTTAATTTCTTTAACGTACATTGGAAAATAAACCTACGTACATTATCTCATCTAATCTGCTCATCTACTATATTGTGTTTATTGTAGCGGTTTTGACCCTTGTACATTTGCATAAAAAAGAAACGTTCCAAATGCGATATTACATGACAAGAGGTAAATTCGAAATATTTTTTTCTTGCGAGAGATGTGAAAATCCATTTAGCATCAATAAAGCGTAATAAAACATACTACGTAATACTATCCAAAATGGAAGAAATTACAATTCATACGTGGTATATTCTATCTAGACATTTATATTTAGATTCATACCCATCTCCATCCCAATGCTCAGGTACTTGATTCAGGAGGTAAACAATAATGATAACACACCACTTAATTGGCTTATCATTATTCTCTCACCCCACCCCCCGATTCCAGTATACAAATTGTTTATTTCTTCTTCTTGTTTTAAGAAAACCTGGGTGGGGCTAATGATCTCACAAGTTTTCTAACATATTCAAAAAATATTCTTACCCTCATATATAAACCAATTATATTTTTATTTACTTGCTTTTGGACTATGACTTTTTCTACAAAGTATAATTATCATGATTGATAATATATTTGATATGGCTATTTCTATAAATGTGAATATGAATATATCCGTGAATAAATACATCGTTTCCTTAGTTTGACAAAGTATACAGGCGTAGACATAAAATCATTGGTATGCATATTTCTAAGAACATATTGTCATGATATTTTCATGCCATAATAACCATCATGTTTTTCAATGATTCATTTCTTTACTAAATCACAATGCCAACCTACATGATATATTACAGCCCATAAAGAGAGAGGTAGAGGATGTGAGTTTATAAAATCATGTTAAATAATTAGAACCATACATCACCACTCGTTCAGAAAGAAAATCCTAAATTGATAGTTTTAAGTAAAATATATAATTTGAAACTTAAAACTGCAAGAAACACGCACACACAGTGTGTTGGTGGTGGTGGGGGGGGGGGGGGGGTGTATGTGGGGGGGGGGGGTGTCTTTGTGCACTTAGATAACCAGTTTTTCAGTTCTGTTCTAGTATATTCCAATAAATAGGCATATCTTAGATTTTAGGACACTATCTCATCCTTCTGAGTAACAGACAATACTTTTTAAAGTAATTTGCCATTATATTTAAGTATGTCAGAGAATCTTATCATTCATGGGAACAGAAATACAAGACGGTAGATTGTTATCAAATACTCCATGTTCACAAAAAGCAGTATTTCATCAACTTAAAGGTTTAATGAATACAATTGAAAACAGCTGATTATAAACAAAGAGGTTGCACATATTTGACCATGAGCAATTTTCTTTGTCAATATACCGCATCAGTGTATCGAAATGACGAAATTTGGGTAATCGTTTATGTAAACACCACATCAACGGATCAAAAGGATGAAGTTTGTGCAAGCTTTTATGTATATTTCTATAAGTTTGGATAACAATGTTACTTTAAAAAGTTTAAAACATGAATATATTGTGAACATATATGTTTCTATTTTAAACATAAACAAAACTAAACGGTGAGTTTAATATAAGATACACATAAAACAAAACTCCCATTTCTCATTTTGTTTCTGTGTATGTACATTGGATTAATTTAATGCAAACTTTTCTCTTTAGATTTAGAAACGGAAATGCCAATTTTTAAGCATAAACCGGTATATATATATATATTGTTACGTGCTTAGGCTCGAATAAACAGTAACAAAGAAAGAGTGAAAATAACAAGCTTGTAAAACTTAATAAACAATTTATTGAGTACAAATATTTTTCAGAAAAGAAAAATAAACTGACGGTTTTAAGAATCAATTCCAAAATTAATCCAAAAATAATTCAAAATATTATCCACTAGAGAAATTGCAAACGTCCTGGTAATAAAATGTCCAAATAATTCCAAGTTCGAATCCCAGCGAAGTATCCAAGATGGAAGACGATGTCACTTGATGAAGTCAGTTCTTGTTAATAAAAATCTATGAGCACAATTCTTTTCCAGATAAATAACAAAATACTTCCTCTTGATCCAGTACAAGGTAATTTATAATAAAAAAGACACAACTGAATATTCTAAAAGCCCAACTTCTACTGAATAGCTCGCTCCAAAACAATTGTTTATATACCTGTTTTTATGTAAACAAGAAAAGGGTTACGATCTTCTAGAATCTCTCAGAACAAATTTACGTTCAAGAAATCACGTAAACAGCGTATGACCCAACTAAAATAGAAAGACGTTTATATAAAACTCCATAATGTTCTTGGAACCAACCAATCATTTTAAAAGCTTGTTTACAACTCTGAAGCCAGGTCAGAAATGAGGTCAACACCTGGTGTTTATTCTGCAAAGTACAGGCCATTCCCCCCCCCCCTCGTCAATGAACGAATCTTAAAACTTAAAATGCCAAATTTAAATCTAACAAGCAAACAATAAAAAAATATAAATGACTTATATCAAATATGCGTAACAATATATATATATATATATATATATATATATATATATATATATATATATATATATATATATATATATATATATAGAGAGAGAGAGAGAGAGAGAGAGAGAGAGAGAGAGAGAGAGAGAGAGAGAGAGAGAGAGAGAGAGAGAGAGAGAGAGAGAGATGGAAAACAAATATAATAAAATGGGGGCGAGGTCAATGGAAGTTAAAAAATAAAATAATAGAGAAGTAGGAATTTTGGAAGGAGATTAGGGAAGAAATAGACAAATTCCCCAAAAAAGAAAATTTTTACATAATAGAGGACTGTGATAAATTAAAAGGGAGATTCAAAAGCATGGCAATATATCACTCAAAACTAAGAATATGGAAAAAAAGAACCTAATAAAAACATGCAAAATACAGACCACAAAATAGAACATTAGAAAATAAAATGAATAAGATAAAAGCAGAAGAATATAGGGGGAGGGAAGTTAAAGCGGGTAAATTTAATAAATTACACAAAAATGCGGAAGGATTATATAAAAGGGAAGAATTAAGAAGTGGGGAACATTAGAGTCCTTAAAAATTGAAGGGGAAGGGACAATAAGGGTGAAAAAAGAATACTGGAATAGATACACAACTTTTACAAAGAACTGTATACATCGCAGGATATAGATGACACACGAATAGACAAATATCTACAAAAGACAGAATGCGAGACGATATCCCCAGAACATAGAGACATATGTGAGGATTTCGTCACGCAAGAAGAGGTATTAAAGCACCAGATGGAGATGGACTTTTCGCGGAATTCTAAAACAAGTAAAAATTTATATAAAAAGATCAGTGAGATAGGGATGTCCACTATCTATGCTATTATACGTAAGTAGTAATAGGGGGCGATCTAGCCTCAATGGAAAATCCAGTCAAAAACAGCTTGAGGCACTCTAGCCTCAAGGGGAATTTAACATGGGAACTATTTGGGCCTATGTAGCCTCAAGGGAAATTGAACATAGTGGGCCTATCTAGCTTCAAGGGAAATTGAACATAGTGGGTCTATCTAGCCTCAAGGGAAATTGAACATGGGAAATGTGATTTTTGTATGGGTATAGGGGACTGTCTAGGGACAAGGGGAAAAATGGTGGCAAAGAAAGCTAATATCTTTTCGAGACCTATGAGTGGCCCTGAAAAGGGCCGTTATGTGTAATGTTAACAGTATTTTGTTAACATAGAGGACATCTCACAGATCTTCTTCTCTTTCTTAAACTTCTCCTCACCTCTGGACCGTATAGTAAGACTCTCTTCAAACAGCCTTGCCTCTCTACATAGATCCTTCTTTTCCAAATGGTTGTATCCGTCATTCGGATAATTGTCCATGATGATCTAACATACATGGGTATGTCAGTCCGAAACAGCATAGTAGAAACTAGGGTAGAAGATTCTACGTTAGTCCACATCTTGTGATGAGAAACAGATGAAGCGAATGCTGTGTACTGCGGTTATTTATAGGGGAAGAGCGAATCGAAACGGATTGAGTGTATCCACGAATCCAAACGTGCGTTACAAAAGTCAGTCACAGTTATCCAATCGGAAGAGAGCGGTCTGTGACGTCACCTTACCTATATTTGTGTTCAGTCAATCGATGCGACAGAGTTGTTCAATGATGTCAGACACTAAGAAGACGATGAATTGGGGTGAGTCAGGAGTAGAGACAGCAAGTCATGGGCCAGCAGTGACTACTAAAGTCATGACAAATATACATCCAGAAGAAGTTGATTTTAACTGGGATATTGTGGATTTTTTAACATCACAAGAATATATTCTGGAACCTTCGTTGCCTTCTGCTTCTTCTTATGTACACGTCGATGATTTTAAGCAGACACAAAAAGAAGAAAGTAGAAGAACAAGCTTTTCTTATTCAACAGCAGGAATAAGAAGCAAGAAGAAAACACCAGGAAGAAACAGTAGCAGCAACCGAGAAGAAAGAAGACCAAGGACAGAAAGAAAATAGTGAAAATCAAACGGTTACGACGGTACTTTTAGATATTTTAGCAGAGTTAAGGAGTATGAAACAAATGTATTACGTCTATCATACCACCGTTAGTGATTTCTACCAAATCATTGACAGGAACCACCAGTCCCGAAGTAGGCCTTGGCCGTGGCAAAGGCTTAAGACAACTCAAGATGGTTACGTCCCGTTTCTGAGTTTGTTTTGTTTTAAACACAAAACACCAACGGTCCTTTTCAGGGCCACTCCAATTATTTCGAAAAGAAATACTATTTCAATTGCCTAATTCAATGAAAACTCAAAAGTCCTTTTTTTAAACCCATCATGTACGTGTGAGTGAATGAATGAATGAATGTGTGGGTGTAGGTTCTTATTCTATAAAATCAAAACCAAGAGACACTTTTTTCTCTCTGGTGTATTCTGGTACAAACGTTACAATTCAATATCACAACATAACATAACACAATACTACTTTAAAAAGTTCATAGGTTTCTTCTTTTTCACTCTTTCTGTTTTTTCATTTTCTTTACTGATAGAGGTTTTTTTTCTTCTTCTTCCTCTTCACTTTCGTTTCGTCTTCTTTTCTTGTCTTTGTGAACGTGTCGGGGTTCTTCCTTGGGGAGGGTACCTCTTCCTCCTCCTCCTCCTCCTGTTCAGAATTCCTTTCCTCCTCCTCCTTCTGTTTTTTCTTAGGGCAGTTTGGAGACCAATGTCCTTTCTCTTTACAATAATAACAGGTATCTTGACTTTTGTCTCTATTGGTACCTTTTTTGTTTTTGTCACGATCTAGACATTCTGTAGCCCAATGTCCTTTCTTCTTACAGATATAGCAAGTATCTTGACTTTTATCTCGAAAGAAGGGAGAATAGTCTGTAGGCTTGTCTGAAGAAAACTTTTGTATGACCCCACGTAAAGCTCTGATGAGAAGTTCAACTTCTGTAGGTTCTTCCATAGTTCTGGTCATTGTGAGAGTGAAATGAATACTGAAAGGTTAGACACTAACCCTTTATATATGCACGGATCGGACATGAATATGTAGGGGTTATGGTCTTTAAAAGGTAGTCATTTGACTTTTCGCAGACAAGATGAAAAGACCGCATCATGTTGTGGAGAAAGGAGAAAACAGTAAGAGACAGAAACGTAATGTATCGCCTAGCACAGTAGCTGAAGTCTTGGCTCAAATTCATGCCAGTGATTTTGAAGATGACATGAGTGAGTCCGAATCCACACCTAAGCAATCGACATCCAAACAAAGTGCACCACCCTTAGTAAACCCTGAAAATTATTATCACATTCGAGAGACGGAAAAGCGTTCCTCTCGAAAATATAGAACAACGGCTTACACGTATGCCGTAAAGTTTAAAGATTTCAAGTCCAATGTACCTTTGGAGAATACAGAAGGGTTCATTACCGAGGTGTGGGATTCTGTGTTAACTGCACTGAAACAGCAATGTCAAGCCAAAAAAGACGATCGCTTGAGACTTTCTATTCATCACGATAATTTAAAGTCTCCCGTTTGGATCGAGTTTACTAACCCATCAGAATTAACACCTTCCAAAGTCATTGACAAAATTCAACATGTGCAACAATCCAACGACAAGTTTCACATCACCGACGGAAAAGCCACACTGTTCATGTCCCACGTGTCTCTTCCCCAGGGGACCGGACGACGCAAAAAGTATTATTGGTCGACAACCTTCGCAACACCAAACTAAGCCTCGTCCGAATTAACAATCCTCAAGACCAGATGTGTTTAGCCCGTGCTGTCGTCGTGGGACGAACTTATGCCAAGACGAACGAGACGATAGAATGGAAAAGAGCCTGGAAAACTATTCGACAATCGGACCGAGCCAAACAACGAAGTGAGGCAGAACTCCTATTACAGCACGCAGGGATATCCAAAGGCACCCCTTGCGGCATTCCAGAAATGCAAAAATTGCAAGACGTCTTGGCTCCACGTTACACCTTGAAAGTGCACCCTCAATAAGTGCGTGGTCCTCTTTTGTTTCGAGGCCACGATTTCAAAGACGGAAAATACCTTCATGTCTATTATCACGATGGTCATTTTGATAACATTACCAGTATCACTGGATTCCTGGGATACAGTTACTACTGTGAAAAATGTGATTATGGTTATAACAATCGGGAACAACACAAGCATTGTGGATCGAAATGTGAGGGATGTTTGGCCTCTCAACCTTGTCTGGACAAAGGACAAGAAAGAGTGCATTGCCCTGTTTGTCAGCGCACTTTTGTCAGTCCTACCTGTTACCAACAACATTTGAAGATGCAAGGTTCACAGCAGAAAAATGCTTGTCAGCTTCTGAGATTGTGCCCTACTTGTGGACAAGGCATATGTACCAATAGTGTTAAGTTACACGTTTGTCGAGGGAAGAAACGATGTCACATTTGTCACCAAATCGTGGACTTGGAGCACGAATGCTTCATTCAAAAATATCAACCCCAACCAGAAGATACCCAGAAGAAAGGGAATTTTAACTGTATTGATTTCGAATGCATGCAAGAAACTGGTATTCACATTCCTAATTTCTGCGTGGCTCACCGTGCGTGCGAGAAGTGTATACAAGATCCTATCTTTAGTCAATTCCCTCACTTCAGCAAGATTCCTGGAGAACGTGAAAAAATCTTTCGAGGGTCAAACACGCTAGCCGATTTTGCCCAATGGATCCTAAACCCCATTGTGGAAACGTGGAGTCCAGAAGACATCGAACGTTACGGCGATTGTCATTGCCATGCCATGGTCATGGCTTACAATTTCTTGGGATACGATGGGCAATTTCTGCACAGATACTATGCGGAGCAAAGTACCGAACGTCCTCAAGTCACTTTGAACGGAGCCAAAATCATTTCTATGCAAGTAGGACAAGTACATTTTAAAGATTCGATGTGTTACTTGGCCATGCCTTTGAGTCGCATGCTTAAAACGTTTGGAATGACAGAAATGGCCAAAAGTTATTTTCCACACTTTTTCAATACCGAAGTCAATCAACATACCGTTCTACCCCATTTGCCTGAGGCTGACGACTACGACCCCGATAACATGCGCACCGAACAACGAGAAGCTTTCCATGTTTGGTACCAGACTCACGCCTCGGACCCCTTTGACTTTCAAGAAGAAATGTTAAAGTACTGTCGATCTGACGTGGACATTTTACGACGTTGCTGTGGAAAGTTTCGAGAATTGTTCATGGAGTACGGAGCGATCGATCCTTTGAAAGAAGCTTGTACCATTGCCAAAGCATGTTCCTTAGTGTACCGAAAACGCTTAATGCCTGAAAATACTTTAGCTGTCATCAGTCCTCAAACGACAAATTTTGTCAAACGTCAATACTCGGCCAAAGCCCTACGCTGGCTCCATTACTTGTGCGACAAGGAAGACAAATGGATTCAACATGCTCGCAACGGAGGAGGCGAAAAGACCATCGGAACGTATTCGGTAGATGGCTGAGACTTAGAAAACCCTCAGATCGTGTACGAGTTTAATGGATGCTTATTTCACGGATGTCCCATGTGCTACCCTCAACGAGACACCAAAAATCAGCTTTTACAACGGACTATGGAAGACTTGTACCAGACCACGTGTCAGCGACGTTTGAAGTTAGAACAGCAAGGATACCAGGTAGTGGAAATGTGGGAACACGAGTACGATCACCGTTTGAAAACCGATCCCGAGTTTAAACGCATCGTAGAAAGTTATAAGTTGGTGGACCCATTGAAACCCCGGGATAGTTTGTACGGAGGACGGACGAATGCCACTTCTTTGCTGTACCAAGTGGACGAAGAGAAAGGAGAAGAAATCAAATACTTGGACGTATGTTCGCTGTATCCTTACGTCTGCAAATATTCCGAGACAGCTAGTCTGGGATCATTAATGCAGAATATGAAGTGGAAAGACTTGAGGAAGAATTTCAGTGTGACCTGGGCTTTGTAAAACATTTGAACATAGCGAGAGATCTATTAGAAGCCATGATAGAGGAGGAAGTCAAGAAATTAAGAAGACTTATTAAAACAAAATATATAAGAATAGGGAACTTGAAGGAGGCACTTGATAATGTCATCAAAGTGAGATGCTTTCTAGAAGAAACATTAAATTTGATAGAGTGGGAATATGTGAAGTGGGGACTAGACCGGCTAAAGAAAGCAGAAGCAATGACAAGAAAGGTGATGGAAGAACAGGTGATCCAGATTAAAGATAACTGGGATAAGGAGAGAAAGGAAAAAAAGAACAAAAAGAAGAAAGAGGACTTTGATCAACTAAATCAGAGATGGATCAGAGTTCAGGAAAAGTTTAGAGCTATGGGACATGATAACTGGATTCCCGAGGACGAAAAGAAGAAAAAGAAGAAAACGGGAATCATTGGAAAAATAAAAAGGTGGTGGAACAGCAGAAAATAAAAGAAGTATCCAAAGGCCCTTTTCAGGGCCACTCATAGGTCTCGAAAACATATTAGCTTTTTTTGCCACCATTTTTTCCCCTTGTCCCTAGACAGTCCCCTATACCCAGACAAAAAATCATATTTCCCATGTTCCATTTCCCTTGAGGCTATATAGACCCACTATGTTCAATTTCCCTTGAGGCTAGATAGGCCCACTATGTTCAATTTCCCTTGAGGCTAGATAGGCCCAAATGGTTTCCATGTTAAATTTCCCTTGAGGTTACAGTGCCCCAAGCTGTTTTTGACTGGATTTTCCATTGAGGCTAGATCGCCTCCTATTACTACTTACGTAATAGCCATAAAAATTCTGAGCATTAGAATAAATCTGAACAAAGAAATTAACGGGATAAACGTTCCAAATATAAGAGAAGAGATTAAAATGCTACAACATGCAGATCACTGCACAAACTTTGTACAAGACAAACAATCCTATATAACACTCATTAAGGAATTTGAAAAATTTGGAAAACTATCGGAATCACAAAAAACACTGAGAAAACCGAACTATTACTAATAGGAAACTGGAGAGGCAGACAACATGGTCTACCACTCCCCTTCATTAAGGATAAAGTAAAGACATTAAGGATCTTCTTTGGATAAAATGATTAAAAAAAATGAAAGCCTAAGTAAAATTAGGAGAACAATTTCAGAAAATGTACAAATCTGGGCTTTAACGCCATTGTGTCTAATGGAAAGGTCACACGTAGCTAAAAGCTATATGTATATGCTATATGCACTTAAGCTATGTTATAAAAACGTTAGACATAAATAACTTATATATAACAAAATTATCAAATACTTATGGGGCTTTAAAATGCACTACATTAACAAACAAAACACTATACAAGGACGGGATAATGGAAGGCCTTGGCCTCCCAAACCCCGTTCTAATTAAATACACCAACATCCTTAACAGATTCAAAGAAATATAAGCAGAGTCAAAAATACATTGACATGGACTTTATATATACTATTTAGTATTCTCTATGAAAAAGAGAAAAGACATATATAATAATAATAAGCTAATCAAATTGATAGAATTGCTACGAAAATTCAGATCAATAAAGGAACTATTAAATAAATATAGAGATAATAAGGAATTATGGGAAATCGACACAAAAACTACATACAAATGGATGACAGATTACACTATAAATAAGGCAAAAAGTAAAGTAGAACAAGAAACATAACTATTAACTGGGATAGGGCTTGGGGAAATTGGATCAAATTAGGATCACTAAAAATACAGAGCCTCTGCTTCAAATACATACATAATGCGTGGTTGATGGGAGAGGTAGCAATGAGACGGCATATGATCAGAGTATCGCCAAAACGTCCACTGTATTAAAAAGTAGCTTTTACAAAAAAACGTAATGGTTGAGTGCGAGGTAAACAGGATTGAGCGAGTACATATTTTTTTACAAAAAATAAGATAAAACCAACTATATAAGCAAAGAAACATATTATACTTGGATGGAAACTTTTAATAAAACGTTGCTATACAAAATTACAGATTTTATCATAGGAAATATGAAGGCATGCGGACAAATACTAGTCATAGGGAAACACAATAGAAGTGGAAAGGCTTATGGCAGAGTCGAAAAATAATCCATTTAGAGGGACACAAAGCATGCAACATGTCAACAGGGGATTAAGGATAAATAGGATTATGTTATACATGTTTCCCAAAACGCATGCCCTGAAAAGGAAAATAAAAGTCACTTGTGAGCTATTCTTAAATCTACTTCTCTATGTAGCTCCCATACTACACAGAGAGCCCTGCTTAGAGGGCACACAAACATTTTTTGGAAATAATTTAATGAAGTAATCTAAATAAGTAGAGGCGACCTAACTCGAGGCAGGGTATGTGCAACTAAAATAAATAAATGTACGTAACTTGTCTCGAATACAGTAGTTCTCAATCATTTTAATAGATAAAATAACAATAAAGACGACACAGAATAAAAGTAAGTTATCTGATATTTTTTATAGTTGAAAAACAAATAAGTAATAGTACAACGGACTTGCTTCAAATTTCAAGATTCATTGAATAAGCATTTTCTGATGAATTAAAAGATGAAAAGTGACGATCTGCTTATAGGTCCGGGTCACCAATCGGTGAACTAGAAAACTGGGAAATATTTTAAATAGGAACGGCTATCCAAACAAACACAAGGGAAGGAACCCAGAAATGGCGACAAAACCAACTCTGAGGAACCGCCCTATAGAAACATAAGGGAAAAGAAAGAAATACCCCTTTGAAAAACATCATATAATCCCGATTAAAAAAAAAAGTTAGAAAGAATTAAATGGAAGTGAAAATAAATAACATGAACAACACATCTGAGGGAACACAACACACATGAAAACAACCTATTTAGGTTTTTTAAATAGGATGGGGGATCTGTCTGTTGCCCCAGCCCCCCCCCCCGAAAAAAAAAAGAATGACATCGCTATGCCATGATACACCAAACTTGAAAATTACTGTAAATTAACTGAAAGTTAAAGCAAACGCCAGATCAATTAACCATTTATACTTTCGTGTAAAGGAATCAAAAATGTTTCAGAAATTAAAATCATTTCCTGTGCATTTACATTGTGTTGCATGGCCAGAAACTGTGAAAACAAGGTTCCAGGGTATATAACGTTACTTTGAATAGGCACCATATAGACTGATTGTGTTGACGTGCCCTTATACCAAAATATATTTATATATTTAAAGATGTCAATATATTGTACATAAATGACCTAAAGTAAAAGGATACAGATCAAGTTTATTTTAATAGATTTAATGCCTTGAAGATAAGCTATGGTTAATGTGATAATGAAAGTTTTGAAGGTCTTATTTCGAACTCTTTAATTTGGAGAAGGCACAATACATTATGAGAAAGGTTTTACCTCCAAAGCCACCATAGGGGCCCATAGCTATCCTGTAGTAGAGAGAAAGAACGGTACAAACTTTAAGAGGTTTCTATTTGTCAAACCAAGGCTTGTTACGAAACCGAAAAAAGTGTCAGAAAACAGAATTAGGGAGAGAGGCTGAACCCTACAAACCTTTAGAGGTTTCTATTTGTCAAACCAAAGCCTCCTAGAGGGGGTGAACCCAGGTGTATATTAGTCAAACCAAGACTTGTTACGAAACCTAACAAACAAAATTGCCTCTGACGATTTGTTGTCGCGCCTTAGGTTTTAACAAAATATTTTATCAAGTCCGATACGATATCTTGATCTAGAGTCATGCAAATTTATCGTTACAAATCCATGTGGGATTGACTGAGCGTGACTAAAAAAAATTCTAAAATGATTATAATCCATATCACCGCTACACAAGGTCTGGTGAATATTTCGTAATGTATGTGTATCAACTCCATTAAACACAGGAAGAATATTACAGTTATCCTGATCACTTTTGGTATTTCTGTATATCTCTGATTAACATAAATCACATCAGTATTTTTATGTCTACCTCTGGAAAATATCCTGGCAGAGTTTGCTTGTTTATCTAACATCACATCATCATATACGACTAAATTATTAATACTTCCGTCAACTTAATCAACACTCGGTGCTTTTTCAATATCAGTGATAAATTCAATAGCATCTTCGTCGGATATCGATTTTGCTCGTTCGTTAAAATCCTTGAGTACATCGTAACATCGCTGATCATCTACAGATGGTGCTACCAAATACAATTTGTTCCATTTTAACCACCTCATTATTAGATTAAGTAACAACTGCGTCTTACCACTTCCAGGTGGTTTAATTATAATCATGCGAATAGAATGTGGTAGTGCTGCATGATGCTTAACAGGTTCTCGTGTTTTTGTCGCCGAAAAATCAATTACATTCTTGTTATTATAAATAAATTATGGATCTATATTGTGTTAAATGTAAGACGCGTGCTAGCACAAACGACTTGACAACATTTACAACAAGCAATAACAGATCAGCACCTGCCGGTAAGTGTGTACAATGTGGTACAACACAATTTAGATTTGTTTCTATGAAATCGGGTAAAGATTTTTAAAACAAAACGAGGAGGTGATATTGCAGCAAAATTAACAAAACTTCCCGGTACTCCATGGGCTAAATACTTCCGGGATATAATTACTGGAACCAGACTCAATATCCAACTTGATAGCCAAGACCAACCCCGACCAGGCGAATATCCAATAAACGCTATTGATAAGGTGTGTCATGCTCATGATGTTGCTTATAAACAGACAAGTGTTTCTTCTTTTCTTTAAAAAAAATAAAATTAGTTCTGATCACGTGGACATCTTGATTGAGACGAGATCACAAGACTGAGATAGAAAAGTAAGGTTAGCAAAACTGCTTGACTTCCCTGTCGCATGGGTGAGAAATTCTTTGCCAACATCAACCTGTAGTAGTTTTGGCCATCCTAAGGGTCCTCATTGATAAATTCGTTCAAAAGCTAACACAACTTCAGCAGCCGGTTTAGTTAATAATGGCTTTGCATTTTTATATCTGCTGGGAATGTCAACGACAGTTAATGCGTATTTGCATGTGTATTGACGTCTACCAATTTGAATAGTATCATGAGGTAAAAACAAAATATCTGCTTAATGAACTTCATTAGGAACACTGACATCAAATTGTGCATACTGAATTTGTTTACGTGGTGGTAAAAAAATTTGGAATATTGCCTGTCGTTTTAACCAATTTGCAGCAGCAGAACGAGTAGCATTTGCTGCATCAGCGAGTCTACCGTTCATTGCAGATTTTACTAGGAAGTCATCACGCTTTTATCTGATATTTTTATTTTATTTTATAGAACTTAACGCCTGAATCAACTTCACGTCTGCAATATGTCGTCGTTACAAATATTTATTTTTATATACTACATCATGAAGATGACAAGATATATTGCATTTATTTTATACTCTCCAGAAGTAGTAGAGAAGCTGAACCCTACACATTTTTAGATGTTTCTATTTGTTAAACCAAGGCTTGTTACGAAACAGAAAAAAATAGTGTAAAAAAAAACAGAATTAGGGAGAGAGGCTGAACCCTACAACATATTTTATAGCCAAGTTTGAAAAAAGGAGTGTCTATTTGTTAACCCAAGGCCTGTTACGAAACCGAAAAACAGAAACTTTGAGAGTCTTCTAAATTTATCGTTAAACATCCATGTAGGATAGTCTGAGTGGTGTTAGCGAAATCTTTTAATTCATTATAATCCATGTCACAGCTACACCAAGACCGATGAATATTTTCTAATATATGTGTATTAATACCGTTAAACGCCGAAGAATATTACAGTTGTCCCTGACCATACTACGTATGTTAGTATATTGTTGAGAAATGTAACTTATATCAATTTGTTTTATGTCTTCCGATAGAAAATATTCTAGTCTTTTTATTATTATCCATGACTATACCCTCGTACACAAGTAAATTGTTGATACACTCATCGATATCCTCGACGCAAGGAGCTTCTTCGATGTCGTCGATAAACTCAATAACATCCACATCAGTTATTGATTTTGTACTCTCGATAAAATCTCTTAACACCTCGTAGCAACGTTAATACTTTGCTGTTGGGGCTATCAAATATAATTTATTCCATTGCATCCATATCATAATCAAATTAAGTAACAATTGTGTTTTACCGCTTCCGGATGGTCCAATTATAATCATTCGCATTATATTCGGCATCATTGTATGATGTTTAGGTGGTGTTCATTTTTTAACGCGGAGAAGTCAGTAATTTCCATTAGATATAACATATATAAATTATGGATTTATATTGTGTGAAATGTAGAGCTCGTACACTAACTGATCTTACTCCTCTTGTAACAAAAAATAATAGAAATGCAATTAGTGGTAAGTGTACTCAATGTGATATAAGAAAACTAGCTTCGTTAGTTAAAAAAGGGACATGATATCGCAGCCAAGTTAACAAAACTCATAGGGACACCATGGGCGAAATATCTAGGGCAAAAACACCTTCCAGGATTAAATTACTCCGGCTCTGGAACAAGACTAGATATCCGATTTAATCGCCAAGACCAACCCCGACTCGGCGAATATCCAATAAACGCTATTGATAAGGCGTGTCATGCTCATGATGTTGCTTATAAAAGTAGCAATCGGTAACATAGACATATCCCAGATGTGAAATTGATTCATGCGTTGAGTTTTATTAAGAATAAATGTTTCAAGGAATCATTAGCTAACTGGTTAGTAAGATCTGCGATGAAAGGTAAACTGGTATTAGGTGCTGGTAATTAATATTAATATGGAATCTATTTATTATTCCCCAAAAGGATATTGGAGGGGTAAATCAGCAATTAATAAACTCGCCAGCGCGGCAAAAAGTCGAAAAAGTTCCCGCGGCAGATTGGTTATCAAGACAGGCAATATGGCAGATTTATCTAACCCCGCCTGAACATATTTACTGCACATTTTGATGAGAACGTCCCTATTGAAATTCATAAGGCTGATATATTATTGATGCTGCATGATACTTTTAATAAACGGACATACAAGTATGCATCAACTTTAGTTGATGTTGCGAGTACATACAAGGAAGCTGAACCATTGTTGAAGAAGTCGGCATCAGAGGGATCTGTTGCATTTAAACGAATTTATCGACGAGGGCCTTTACAGTGGCCAAATCTATTATAGGTTGATCCTGGCAAAGAATTTCAGGGTGTAGTGTTATCAACAATGAAGCATCATAATGTCACCATACAACGAGGACATACTGCAATACACCGCGATCAGGTAATTGTTGAACGATTTAATCGAACATTATCTGAGCGGTTATTTGGATATCAATACGCCAAAGAATTCATTGAAGATAAACAATCACGTGAATGGGTCAAGAGATTACCAAGTGTGATAACTGCACTAAATAATAAAATTACTCAAACGATCAACATGAAACCTGTTATCGCGATCTTAAAAAGTATATACCCGTAAAAATAAACCGCGAAATGATGTTCTTTTCAAAACAGCGAATACACGGCAATGTCACTGTAAGATACTTTTATGAACAAGTGAACTTGAAGGTGGTAAAAAAGAGCTACTGATCCTATCTGGAGTGTCACATCGTATAAAGTATCCAACATAACAAGATCTACGGGTAGACCCGCAATCTACAGATTAGATTCAACTGCTCCACAGCGCTAATTTACACGTGACCAGTTACAAGTGATACCCGAGGTTACACAATTACCGCCACAATCATGTAACTAGCCCATCTGTGTCTGTTACACTCTAGACAGGTCAGCATAACATTTTGTCTTGTATGACCAAGATTGCTATTTTTTTCTGTCTGCGGTAAATTGGCGAGGATCTTTATCCGATCAACACCATAGCATTATACAATTACAGCTCGCGCAGTGATTATTTTGTTGTTGTTTCAGCCTCATTATAACTTTAACATCAATATCAAATTCTCTGTTATTTTTCTTATCTTGTTGTTTATGACCAGCAAGCTTTTTTCTTATTATATCCTCGCTGACAATATCGCTGATTGTGGTGTCATTAGACTCTAAAACGACTCTACCAAGTTGATTTATTTTTCGTACACTGGATACTGCCAAGTAAACTAAACTCGACCACTCGATGCGATCATCTACGACCCAAACAATTGTATTGGATATATTCAATCCATGCGAATTATGTATCGTCAATGCGTATGCTAGTGTCCACTGAGATTTAACAGTGCGCAATGCATCTTCGACAACACTGATATCAATCAACACAATATCTTTTAACACAAGTATTTGTTTTTCAGTCTGTCCAGGAATATCAACTTCAATATTCTGTCTTCGTGAATCAGCTGGTCTATAATACAATAGCAATGTAAATGTTACAAATTTTTCTTTATGTGTTTGAAACAACCGCGCTTGAACTGCGTCTTTGACTATCTTTCTAGTTGCTAGTATCAAATTTTCGGTCTCAACGCTTACCAAAAAACATTTAATGGGGTTTCTGGCGCTCGATAATTCTGATATCTGATTATTTTTCATGTAATTATCTTCAATCGTAACATCTGCTGATTTAGAATAATCGCGCAAGATTTCTCGTTTTATTATCCATGACCCCCAACGCTCATCGGAATTTGTAAATTCAGCAAACTGCTTCTTTATTTTTGATATCTATATAAAATAAATCAGTGGCGACTCTAACCGCGGTGTCAGGACATATATTTATCATCGATAGCAAATTGATAGAAACATAAGCCAGCATAGACGACCTTAAATGTGTGTACTGCGGAGAGTCGCTATCAATATAGCTAACAATTGTACCGAATTTTGTTATATCGGACAAGTAGGCATTTTCACGACTGACAAATATCTCTAGCTGTTGCATCCACGATTATAAAATCGTATTCAGCAGCATCTAGAATTAATCCTGAATAATGTCGCTTGTGATAATATGCTCCACCCTGCGTGAATTTACTGATTATTATTCTACCTAGGTGTTTTGCCTTTTTATTTTTTATTTCAAAGATCTCCTTGGATTTTTTAACACTCTATTCTTCGTCGAGATCGGGAAATATTTCCTTGTAATCGTTATTACACTATCAAGACTATCCGGTTGTGACAACCAAACTTCATTTTGCTCTCAATATGATATAATTGTCTCACCGACAATCAGTAATATGAGTATTTTACAATCGATCATATACCGTAATAACACTATTGGTACCCAGTGTTTTTCAGATATATGTCTACCAAATCAAACATAACAGCACGGATTAAGTCCTTTAGCAAATTCAAATGATACCACACGAGCGAATCCGGTTAGATCAAAATTGGGTAGTGTCCCATTAATCACAACTCGTGTCATCTCGTGGGTTGGATGCCCAAATCGTTTAAAATACCCAACACACTCTTAATACCCAAGAAAACTCCCTGGATAACACGCAACCATATCAACCGAAAAAACGTTTTTAGGATCATATTTGGTATTCCATAATCCACTATGTGTGTATTCTACACAGCTAGCTTGAAAATCTGAGAACAATTTATATTGTGTTGGCTTCCATAAATTTTTCTCTCTAGCGAAATGAGCTGCAACTGACGTGACTGTAAAACAGTTTGTTAGTAATTGTTCGTTATTATCCGTTGCCATTTTCCGAGCTAGTTTTCTCATCTGACCGTAAAGAGATTCCGTTCGGTATATTTAACCGTTAGGTCATACAAATTGGTCAAATGTACCATCTTGTTTTTCAAAACTCTGAAATAATCACACTGACACAGGATTGCTTTTACTCCGCGCGTGAATAAAATCAAACAAACTGCCCCTCCCAGAGTTCTCTGGAGAGAACTCCACCGGAAGGTATTTTACGGTACTATTCCGCGGAAATATTGTTACTTCGTTGGGCCACGCGTATGCATTATGATCAATGATCCTGATGGGAACCTTGTTTATATATCTCGATTCGTATAATACTTATCCTGTTATAGTTGCTACCGTTATTGGGAATCTTAATATCTTTTCTAGCTCAGCTACATTTTGAATTGTTGCTTCAGCATCTTTGACTGTTAGTGCCCATTTGTTTATTTGGTTACGTCTTAGATCTGTCAACCCGTTTCCACGCAACACATTTGTAAAATGCTCTATTGCTCTTTCGGCTACACAATTTATCTCCGTCCCTGACAAAGTCAGCGATGACAGTTTCATACGTTTCAATTTCTCCTCACTTGATTTTTCATTTATCGGATAAATCCCATAAACAACCGTGGTCAAAGGATAAGCTCTCTCTTAATACGATTTGTCAATTCCGGTCAATATTCCTGGTTTCGAATCCTGACACACGGTGGCAATTTTTTTTATTTTCAAGATAGGATCGAATTTAAAATGTCAAAGATAACCAGCCATTTTTAAGATGATTTGATATACCGCTCTTTTACACTATGTAATAAAGTTAAAACATTTACAGTATTGCCACACTACGCGAGACTACACAAACCTTTCTTTTTTTATTTGAACCAGTAACCTCTCAGGTTGTTATTGTTTGAAATAGCTTTTCCAAATATTCTTGATATCCAAATGAACGTAACAAGAGAGATATTTTTAGTTTAATGAATTTTAATTTTATGTTTCCAGTTTATACTCACCAACTACGTTAACTTGAAATTGTTGCTGCATGAAATCATTGCGGCTTCTAGCTATACATTTATAAGAAGTCGCATCAGAAACGTCTGCATCTTTTATCTCGAGCACTTGGCCATCTTCTATAATTGTCACAGAATTAGAAAGAAAACAATTTTGTTTTGCCTGAGAAATATTTGATTATTTGTGTTGTGCATGCGTACAGCCCTGTCTGGGATGAACAGGTGTTTTTTTTTTCAGACGAGCGATGGAACCAACATATGTCTTGCCGCCGTAAACTGCTTGCGGCTACGGACATCATTATCACGATATTGACGGGTGTTTTACCCTGAATATTACTCACTGTCCTTTGAATTTAAGCAAGATTAAGGTATAATCGGGACAGTGATCTTTTGGATCTAGTGAAGAGAGCACGTATTTTCACGTGGTATTTCTAAAAGCCATAGGGGTGAGTGTTAACTTGATATTTATTTGATATGTGAAGCTAATTGAGTTTGTACTGTCATATCTTGTAATGATTCATTGATTACAACGCATATTTGAAACTTTGTGAACTGTGAATTTCAAGTTGTTTTTAAAAGGTTAATGTATTAGTACTTTCAGAACTCATTATTATTACCAGTTTGGTTTGATTGTAGCTTACGAGGTGGTTACGATGTGGTTACGTGGTTACGACGTTACGTGGTTACGAAGTGATGTAACGAGCTATCTAGATGTCTATATGTATTTACGTATGTCTGTACATGTGGTGAAGCCACGACTGTGGACGTAGCTAATACAAGGGTGCTGTATGCTGTCTGTACGTGTATGCATATGACTGACTGTACATGTAGTGGATCCAAGAAGGGGTGAGCGGTCGATACAAAAGAGCGGGTCAACACGAGGAACGTGGTGAAACTGTGCAGTTTTTCGGTGGATAAATCGTGCGACTGTACAAAGGTCAAGAAGCATATGTTTATTCCAATTGTTGTTTAAACTGGTATATTTGTATTTACATAAGATTATTTTGAATCTTAGTTGAATTCCAGGAGATTTGTGAATCTTTATGTCAGTGCAGAACATTCGAAACGTATTTGAAAACTTGGAGATTGTTTGAATCCCAAGCCTTGTCTATACGTGAAACTATATGGTTATCTTAGTGTGTACTATTATTTGAAACTTAGGTTTCTAGAAGCTATATATAATATTATTTGGTTTATTATCAATGTGTGAATGTTAGTATGGAGTGATTGAATCAATGGTATATTGAGCGTGTGACAATCATTGTATTTTTCCATCATACATTTTTCTTTACTAATTAAGTTAATACATTTTCATCTTTCACACATTGTGTTTGAATTATTCATTTAATCCAATACCTACTGTTACAATTCTGCGACAATAATATCCGATTTGTACCCGCTACACTGTGTATTAGCATTACAAGGGAGATAATCAATTTATATGCCTGCTGACTGATTCCATCTGTACCACGTGATATTGTCGTAGTTTGAACTACAACATTCTAATGTCATGTAGTGCCCAATTCTGACATACTGCATCCGAACGACCTTTGGTATAAACATTTTTTGAACTAGATAGTGTTAAAAAATATGACTAGCGAAATGTTATAATTTTCTCTGCCATCTCTGGCAATTTATACGACGCCGATATATATCAAAATTTTATTTTTGTTTTGCTGAAATAGCTGGGACATATTCTAGACTGCCATCCTGTAATAATTAAGATGGCAAGAATCGGAAAGGCCCTTGCACTATAATCTATTTCAATCTTAAATTGTTGAGTACGTGTATGAAATAGAAAGAAAAAGATATACGAATGTGTAGTCGATTGCGTATATTTAAAGACAACCGAACCATGTGACCTTGTGTCATGCTGTACATGGCGTGTATAACTTCCTCTAAAACGATAGTTACCGTTCTATATATATATGGACACTATTCATGCGGATGACTTGTTAAGGAACACAATATGTGTTCTGTATTAATCTTATCTCATGACTGTAATCAAATTAGAAATTACCTAAGGCTACTATATAATACCTATGATACAAGCTTTTATCGATCCAGATTGTTAAGAAACCAATTGACACAGTCAGCATTCTCATTACCAAAACGTAAATCTATGTAAGTATATCAATCTGATTAAAATCAGATCTCTTCTGTTATACAAGAAGAACTGACAGGAACCACTTAGAGGTTATGTTCTGGTAACCTAGTGTATTTTCCTAATCACTAATTCTATCACCCAATCGGATTATGTCTTATAACTTCGCGTTTGGAGACAGAGCACTGTGGATGAAGAGCATAAATGTGTACCGAATTGAACAGTGCTACATGACCCTTGTGGGCGACACAGCACTATTATTCAACTTCATCATCATGTGTAACGAACGATTCAGTTCACCTTTCGAAAACAGGGCGGAGACAGACGAATGAAAACATACTTATTTGTACAGTGACGTCATCAGAAAGGCAGTTTCGTTTCTGTGCTACAGTCATGAATGTACTGATGACCCCACTCATTTTACTAACTTTCATTGGCGGGAAAGAAGGCCTCCCACTGAAATAATACAATAGTGCCAACGCCCATGTATGTGAATATGAATCATTTTCAGTTAGGATAATTTCATTATGTATTGTTTGAACGGCACATAAAAACGTAGCAGCATTCAGACTAGACAATGTTGGGAATGGGTGGGGTGGAGGTGAGTACTGAAGGTCATTTACTTCAACACAGTTCTTAAATAGGTTTTAATAGCCTATACATACATACATACGTTTTGAAATAGAATACACTATACAATACAATGTTGCAAAGGAAGATACCCCAAATTAAAATTAAACATTATTTTATGTGTATTCATTTAATATAAAGATAAGCATTTTTCAGCTTAAAAATAAGATCTGTTTCTTATATATATTTCATTATAAAAAAAATTAAGCGCGTGCAAGAAACTGAGAAGAATTAGCCTATATTCAAAATGTTTTTGGGAAAGTATAACCTCTTTTCAGACTTGTCCTAAAACATAATTATTTTAATATATCAGCTGAAAAAGAATGCACCCTCCCAACCACTCCAGTGATATTGGTATACAATATATACTGAAGTGGCAATACATGTATGGGACTTAATGGACAGGTGTTTTAATGGACAGGTTTTCTCAAACGAGAAGTCGAAATAATAATAAAATAAATAAGCTAATCTTGTTCTTTATAAGATGCGTACATGTTATCGACCCTTACGCTGGCCTAGTGGTTAGAGCGTCCTCTGAGAAAACGGAAGTTCGTGGGTTCGATCCCCGGCCGAGTAATACCAATGACTTACACAAATGGTACCTACTGCTGCCTCGCTTAGCGCTCAGCATTAGGAGGGTAATGTTAGGACTGGTCGGCCTGGTGTCAGGATAATGTAACTGGGTGTGATACCCCAGTTCAAGACATCAATATAAACAGCTTCACTGCAGATATCGTAGCGATATGACTGAAAAATTGTGAAAGCTACGTTACAAATTCTAATCACACACACACAGACACACACACACACACACACACACTTTATCGAGTTTACTAATATAGGTTCACGGTATCTAATAACTTAAGTAGTTTTTGTAGTCTGTACTTACACCTGTCCACCGACAAGCCATATGTTAAATAACAGAGTAGAGATAGATGATAAAATATCATGTTTTAATGCATAAAATAATTCAGATTGCGAACAAAAAAAACTTTTGGAGCCAAAACTAATTTAGAACTAGAAAACATAGATGGAGAACTTTTAAGTTTAGGATCAGAAATAATGTTAAAATCATAATTATTATTATTATTTGAACAATGACTTAAGGCATGTAGGTTTCATCAAATAGTACTAGTAAAAATAATTTTTATTAGTATCAGCATTTTAGATAGAGCTACATGGTTGATACTACATGAATTTACATCAATAATTATGTTGACTTCTTCACGAACAACGAATGTTTTAAACATATACCTTGTATGAATGCATGTTAATAATTTCCTGAAGAAAAATACTGGAATAAATTTAATTTATACAGTTTAAAACATCTAACATATTCTTCTTCAAATGTTGCACTCTTTTTTAGACAGTATCGATAAGCTCCATATAATTGTATGACTACTATAATCTTGACTCGAATTCACTCCATATAATTGTATGACTACTATAATCTTGACTCAAATTCACTCCATATAATTGTATGACTACTATACTCTTGACTCGAATTCACTCCATATAATTGTATGACTACTATACTCTTGACTCGAATTCACTCCATATAATTGTATGACTACTATAATCTTGACTCGAATTCACTCCATAGAATTGTATGACTACTATAATCTTGACTCGAATTCACTCCATATAATTGTATGACTACTATAATCTTGACTCGAATTCACTTGAGTAATACGTGGGTGAACGTTGGAAATAAACTCACCAATGCCAACAAGTAAGTACTTTTGTTATGAAATAATGTGAATATATGAACAATGCAAGTCGAATTCGATGGAAAGTGGTGAAGAGAGATTGTAAGGGATAATGGATCTGAATCAATAAAATTAATTCTCCAAGCGAGATCACATTATAACATTGCTAGTCACTACGACCCCCGTAAATACTGTTGACACTAACTCACGCCCTTCTTCCTTATCAACGATATACATTTTTTCATGATATGTAATACTTTTTGAATAGACAATGCAGACATGTAAAGCTTAATTCAACTTAACCTCGAGGTTGACTTGGTGAAATGCACAATATAAGTTTTCACCGAATGATTTACTTCAAAGACTCTCAGAGTAAACTGTTTACTTGTCATGTATGCATTTTCTTTTAGAAAAACAGAAATATAGAACTTTCCTCGTGAAAAGTATATCTGTGCTATTTATAGTCTTGACAACACTCAGTAGGCTTTATATTAGTATTGCTGATCTATATCGGTAATCATCGGAACATTCTCGTTTTTTTCCCGATGCGAGATGACCAATTTAAGATGCATAGTGGTACTGTCCAAACCGATAAGATTTTGGCGGACGTACTTAATAATAATACTAATAATGAGTACTTGGAATAGCGCCTAAACTTTAGAAGCTATAAACGCTTTACAAGATCTACAATGATTTGAATACCCACACACCACCCCAAGAAAAACAACAAACACCATCAAATTTAAAGCAAAAATTATTAATAATAAAAAAATGCTGAACATATTTAAGAAGGAATCATTTTTAGGTCTTTAAGTTTGCTTTTGCAGTCGATAAAGGTGCGTTTTAAGAGTACTCTTAAAAGGTATCACTGTATCTTTCTGTTTAATTTCTATGGGCAATCCACTCCACGTCGCTGGACCCTGGTATACAAAAGAAAGTTGTCCATACGATTTCGTTTTCATAGTGGGAATAAGATTGAAAGAAGAGGAGCGTAAATATCTTGCTGGTGTGTATACATGGGTGAGGCCGGAGAGGTATGCTAGACTGTAGACCGTCAGTGAAATGTAGCACAGAGAACAAAGTTGGTGTTTGATTCTGGATCAAATGATTAGCCAGTGTAGGGTTCAGAGCAGCGGGGATGTGTGCTCTGATCGTGGTATTATAAAGATTCTTTGCGCAGCTATGTTTTGAACATTTTAATGTTTCTGGAATAGATACTGAAACGAACCAGAAAGAATTGAGTTACAATAGTCCAGTCTTGAAAGTACTAAAGAAGACACAAGTGTTTTAGTGGCATCAACTGAAAGATATTTGCGAATGGAACTGATTGTCTCTAGAGTATTATCTTCATTTCGTACTGACTGCGTGAACTTAATGTTGGTGACGCTGATATTTATTGTTTGAGGGAAAAGATGTGCATGGGAAAGTGTTTGTGTTGTGATCAGAATGTCTTCAGTTTTATATATTCATTGATCTGCAGTTTGTCATCCATGATTTTACATTAGAAATAAAACTCTCTGCTCCTTCGATGGTAGCATCAATTTCAGTTGCGTGGCAAGACTTGCATATGTGAGTGTCATCAATCTACAATTGGTGAGACACTTGGTGACGATCTATGATACTTGAGAGCGGCTAAGGGTATAGAATGAAGAGAACAAGTCCAAGAACAGACCACTGTTGAACACCACAACATAGATCAGCTGGGCTGGAGTGTATTCCATTTAAATATACAATTGGTGTCAAGTAGGACTTAAACCAATGTAAGGCTGTATTGTGAATGCCAAATACATGCTGGAGACGGTGAAGTAAAAGATCCTGATCTATTGTGTCAAATGCTGCCGACAAATCAATGAGGGTGAGGACTGTACTCTTTCCGCTATCCAAAAGTGGCGAAAATGTCATTAAATACTTTCAGAAGAGTAGTTTCAGTATTGTGGCAAGGGCGATATACAGACTGTACATAGCTAAAACGACTGTTTGAATTCAAATGAGACACAAGTTGGGTTTGAACAACTTTTCATAATATTTATTATATGAACTGGAGATTAGAAACTAGGCGGTAATTCTTTAAATAGTTATGGTCAAGTGTTGGTTTCGTCAGCAGAAGCTTTACGATGGCAGATTTGAAAAATGATGGGAATTCCCCGAATGAGAGAGATATTAATAACATTAGTTAATGAAGACGATTTTGGGTCTAAGCACTCAAGTAGCAGTGATGATAGAATTGGATCAAGTTCACGTGACTTTGGTGCGCTCTTCATCACGTTTTATTGCACTAAATCATAGAGACAGATTCAAATACCCCTAATGGTTATCGTTGAAATTCTGTATTGTAATTGTATGGAGTCTACGCGTCAATTTAAATTGTGTTGTCAAGCGTATCTCTAATGGTTTGTATTTTGTCAAGGAAGAAATTTGAAAACAGGTCGAAAGTCTATCAGAGAGAAGGTACATGAAAGTGGTTACATTTGTTCCTTGACATTAGTTTATTAGTTATCTCGAAGAGCTCTTTGCAGCTGGAACACTCATTGATATTAGTACTGTTTGTTTGTTTGTTTGATTAGGATTTTTAACGTAGCCCTATGAATTTTCCAGTCATATCGCTACTATATCTGTAGTGATGCAGTTTGTAGTGATGTTCTAGCACTGGGGCATCATGTCGCAGACATATAACATGATACCCCACCCAGTCACATTATCCTGATACCAGGCCGACCAGTCCTAACACTAACCTCTTAATGCTGAGCACCAAGCGAGGCAGCTGTAAGTACCATTTGTGTAAATCTTTGGTATGACTCGGCCGGGGATTGGACGCTCTAACCACTAGGCCACTTGAGCGGTTATATGAACATTATAATTGTTATGAATTTTTCTGCTAGATATAATTCTCCCACATTTGCATATATTTTTATAAGTGATACATTACTGACGAACACCAACAAAACAAACAATCAGCCTTTAAGATTTTCCCAGTAGCTTACATTTTCTAACCAATGCACAGAAATGGCTCTCTGATACTTATAACCACAACTGCTAAAAAGTATATTCAGAAATAATTCCAATTGTATTTTTGCATATAAACCCCATGTAAAACCCTTTTCAATTTGTTTGAAACAGCGGAGACAATTGCTATTCATTGTTTCATTCTCAGTGTGAATCAACTCTGGTATTCTACATGAATCAACTTGATGTAAGCTGGCTAGGTAGACCACTGTAAATATTGTTTTCAAAATAGACACGAATTTTATCTAACCTTTGGTCCGTTTTTACTCCTCTGTTGAATATGTTCTTGCATATTACGTAACTCATCAGAAGTAAATCTGTGAATAACATGCCAAGCAGATGAATAAACTCCAGTAAGAAAAAGCAGGTATCAAGACTTAATCATCTCTTCAACTGATGTATAAAGGTAAATGTGTACAAATTATATCAAAACAGTGGTCAATAATTACTGATTTCTTAAACTCGTAATTACACTTCTCTGTAGCTTGTGCAATCTCCATTATGCAAAAGCTAGTTGACAATTACTAACAATCTTTTGAACTCAAGTATAAATATATTGATACCTTAGGTCACAAAGAATATTTGAATGTGTGATTGAGATTTTAATAAAATCAATGTCAGTAAAATGTACCCGGAAATTGAATGGAAAACGTGATCATGACTGTATACACAAAGAATTATTAAAATACTTTACTGACAACAGAACTACAAAGGATCTGTATATATGAGGTCAACGTCAGTTTAAAAAAATATATACGGTTATTTATGTTCACCTCCTGCCCTGGTAAGAGTTCATTAGAGACGTTCGTCTCAATATTTCTCTTCACCTCAAGGATCCAATCAATAATCTGTTGGTGAATATTGTGTGTAAAGTCTGCACGCTGCAATAAAATATAACTTGATCAGTGGTTTAGAAAACAATATAGGCAGGATGGATAAGGTTTACCTATGTTAGAAAACAACGTGAACAATATTAAGAACCATAAATAATTCATGGTTATCAGAATTACCAAAGGTTAGATAAAATTCATGACAATTATAACGTTCATAGAACCGCTCAAGTGGCCTAGTGGTTAGAGCGTCCAATCCCCGGCCGAGTCATACCAAAGAGTTACACAAATGGTTCTAACAGCTACCTCGCTTGGTGCTCAGCATTAAGAGGTTAGTGTTAGGACCGGTCGGCCTGGTATCAGGATAATGTGACTGGGTGGGGCATCATGTTACATGTCTGCGACATGATGCCCCAGTGCTAGACATCACTACAAACTGCATCACTACAGATATCGTAGCGATATGACTCAAAAATTCATAGGGCTACGTTAAAAATCCTAATCAAACAAACAAACAAACAGTACTAACATCAATGAGTGTTCCAGCTGCAAAGAGCTCTTCGAGATAACTAATAAACTAATGTCAAGGAACAAATGTATACCACTTCCATGTACCTTCTCTCCGGTAGACTTTCGACCTGTTTTCAAATTTCTTCCTTGACAAAATACAAACCATTAAAGATACGCTTGACAACACAATTTAAATTGACGCGTAGACTCCATACAATTACAATACAGAATTTCAAATACAACCATTATGAGTATTTGAATCTGTCTCTATGAATTTAGTACGAGAAAACGTGATGAAGAGTGCACAAAAGTCATGTGAACTTGATCCAATTTTATCATCACTGCTGCTTGAGTGCTTAGACCCAAAATCGTCTTCACTAACTAATGTTATCAATATCTCTCTCACCCGGGGAATTCCCATAATTATTCAAAGCTGACATCGTAAAGCTTCTGCTGACGAAACCAACACTTGACCATAACTATTTAAAGAATTACCGCCTAGTTTCTAATCTCCAGTTCATATAATAAATATTATGAAAAGTTGTTCAAACCCAACTTGTGTCTCATTTGAATTCAAACAGTCGTTTTAGCTATGTACAGTCTGTATATCGCTCTTGCCACAATACTGAAACTACTCTTCTAAAAGTATTTAATGACATTTTTTCCACTTTTGGATAGCGGAAAGAGTACAGTCCTCACCCTCATTGATTTGTCGGCAGCATTTGACACAATAGATCAGGATCTTTTACTTCACCGTCTCCAGCATGTATTTGGCATTCACAATACAGCCTTACATTGGTTAAAGTCCTACTTGACACAAATTGTATATGTAAATGGAATACACTCCAACCCAGCTGATCTATGTTGTGGTGTTCAACAGGGTTATGTTCTTGGACTTGTTCTCTTCATTCTATACCCTTAGCCGCTCTCAAGTATCATAGATCGTCACCAAGTGTCTCACCAATTGTAGATTGATGACACCCACATATGCAAGTCTTGCCACGCAACTGAAATTGATGCTACCATCGAAGGAGTAGAGAGGTGTATTTCTGATGTGAAATCATGGATGACATGCTGCAGAAAATATGAATATATAAAACTGAAGCCATTCTGATCACAACACAAACACTTTCCCATGCACATCTTTTCCCTCAAACAATAAATATCAGCGTCACCAACATTAAGTTCACGCAGTCAGTACGAAATGAAGATATTACTCTAGACAGTACTCTCACATTGCACCAACATGTCATGAACATATGCAAGGTTACATATATTGAGCTGAGACGAATCTGCTCCATTCGCAAATATCTTTCAGTTGATGTCACTAAAACACTTGTGTCTTCTTTAGTACTTTCAAAACTGGGCCATTGTAACTCAATTCTTTCTGGCTCGTCTCAGTAACTACTCCAGAAACTTTAAAGAGTTAAAAACACAGCTGCTGGGATCATCTTTTGAGTACCACCATCAGAGCACACATCCCCGCTGCCATGTAACCCACACTGGCTAACCATTCGATCCAGAATCAAGCAGAAAATTTGGTCTCTGTGCTATGTTTCACTGACGGTCTCCAGTCCTGCATATCTATCCGGCCTCACCCATGTGTATAACCCAGCAGGATACTTACTCTCCTCTTCTGACGATCGTATACTCATTATTCCCACTATGAAAACGAAATCATATGAGCAATGCTCTTTTGCATACCAGGGCCCATCAACGTGGAATAATTGCTCATTAAAATTAGACACAAAGACACAGTGATCCCTTTAAGAGTGCTCTTAAAACTCACCGTTTTCGACTGTAATAACAAACTTAAAGACCTAAAAATGTTTCCTTCCTTAAATATGTTCAGCATTTTTAAAAATTATTTCTTTCGTACTTTACATTTTGATGGTGGGTTGTTTTGTTTGTTTATTTTTTTTTTTTGGTAGGGGGAGGGTATTCATATCATTAAAGATGTTGTAAAGCGCTTGAGTTTCTAAATATTAAGCGCTATTCCAAGTCCTTATTATTAGTATTATTCTTAAGAACGTTCACTAAAGACTTATCGTTTTGGGAAGTACCACCATGCATCTTAAATTGGTAATCTCACATCGGGAAAAAAAACGAGAATGTTCCGATGATTACCGATATAGATCAGCAATACTAATAGAAAGCCTACCGAGTGTTGTCAAGACTATAAATAGCACAGATATACTTTTCACTAGGAAAGTTCTATATTTCAATTTTGCGCCGTACAGTTCATCGAATTTCCGCGTTTCTAGAAAAAAATGCATACACGACAAGTAAACAGTTTACTCTGAGAGTCTTTTGAAGTAAATCATTCGGTGAAAACTTATATTGTGCATTTCACCAAGTCAACCTCGAGGTAAGTTGAATTAAGCGTTACAAGACTGCATTGTCTATTCGTAAGGTGTTATATATCATGAATAAATGTATATCGTTGATAAGGAAGAGGGGAGTGAGTTAGTGGCAACAAGGTTTACGGGGGTTGTAGTGACTAGCAATGTTATAATGTCATCTCGCTTGAAGAATTAATTTTATTGATTCAGATCAATTATCCTTTACAATCTCTCTTCCCCACCTTCCATCAATTTGACTTGCATTGGTCTTATTCAAACCTTATTTCATAACAAGGAACTTGTTCACATTGGTGAGTTTGTTTCCAACGTTCACTCACGTATTACTTAAGTGAATTCGTGTCAAAATGATCATAGTCATAAAATTATATGGTCTAAAAGAGAGTGTAACATTTGAAGAAGAATATTCACATGTTTTTAATTGTATAAATTAAATTTCTTCCGGTACTTTTCTTCAGAAAATTATTAACATTCATTCATACAAGGTTTTTTTTGAAAAAAACATTCGTTGTTCGTGAAGATGTCAACATAATTATTGATGTCAAGTCATTTAGTATCAACCATGTAGCTCTATATGAAGTGTTGATAATAATAAAAATATTTTAATTTGTAATATTTCATGAAACCTACATGCCTTAAGTCATTTTATAAATAATAATAATAATAATAATAATAATAATAATAATAATAATAATAATAATAATAATAATATTATTATTATAATAATAATATTTATTATTATTATTATTATTATTATTATTATTATTATTATTATTTCATAATTTCTGATCATAAACATATAAGTTCTCCATCCATGTTTTCTAGTTCTAACTTAGTTTTGGCTCCGAATGATCTTTTTCTGCTCGCAATCTAAACAATTTGATGCATTACAACATGAGATTCTATTATCTATCTGTATTCTGTTCTTTTATTAAATGGCTTGGCGGTTGACAGGTGTATGTACGGACTACTTAAATTTTTAGATACCGTGAACCTATAGTAGCAGACAACTCGTTAAAGTGTGTGTGTTTTGTGTGTATGATTAGAATTTGTAACGTAGCTTTCACAATTGGTCAGTCACATATTGATGTCTGAAGTGAGGCTGTTTATAGTGATGTCTATAACCGGGGCATCATGCCGCAGACATGTAGCATGATGTCACACCCAGTCACATTATCCTGACACCAGGCCGACCAGTCCTAACACTAACCTCTTAATGCTGATCACCAAGCGAGGCAGCTACTAATACCATTTGTGTAAGTCTTTCGTATGACTCGGCCGGGGATCGAACCTACGACCTCCCGCTTCCGCGGAGGACGCTCTAATTACTATGCCACCGCATGGGTCAATAACATGTACACCTCTCATAAAGAACAAGATTAGCCTCTTTATTTTATTTTCATTTCAATCTCTTATTTGAGAACACCTGTTCCTTAAGTCCCAAATATGTGTTGGTTCGTAAGCATATATTGTATACTAATATCACTGGAGTGTTTGGGAAGGGCCTTTCTGTATTAGTAGATATATTAAAATAATTATGTTTTAGGACAAGTCTGAAAAAGAGGTTATACTTTCCCAAATAACATTTTGAATATGGGCTAATTCTTCTCTGTGTATCGCACGCGGCTTCGTTTTTCAGTAAAAATGAAATATATCCGAGAAACAGATTTTATTTTTAAGATGAAGAATGCTTCTGTTAAATAAATATAAAAGTATGTTTAATTTGAATTTGAGGTATCTTCCTTTGCAATATTGTATTGTATGGTGTATTCTATTTCAAAACGTATGTATGTATATATAGGCTATTAAAACCTGTTTGAGAACTGTGTAGAAGTACATGACCTTCAGCACTCACCTCCACCCACCCATTCCCAACATTGTCTAGTCTGAATGCTGCTACGTTTTTACGTGCCGTTCAAACAATGCATAATGAAATTATCCTAACTGAAAATGATTCAAATTCACATGCATGGGCGTTGGCACTATTGTATTATTTCAGTGGGAGGCCTTCTTTCCCGGCAATGGACGTTAGTAAAATGAGTGGATTCATCAGTCATTCATGATTGTAGCATAAAAACGAAACTGCTTTTTGTTATGACGTCACTGTACCAATAATCTGACTAGTTGATAAAATTAGTGATTAGGATAATACACTAGGTTACCAGAACATAACCTCTAAGTGGTTCCTGTCAGTTCTTCATGTCTAACAGCAGAGATCTGATTTTAATCATATTGATATGTTTATATAGATTTACGTTTTGGTAATGAGAATGCTGACTGTGTCAATTGGTTTCTTAAAAATCTGGATCGATAAAAGCTTGGATCATAGGTATTTTAAAGTAGCCTTAGGTACTTTCTGATTTGATTACAGTCATGAGATAAGATTAATACAGAACACATATTGTATGTTCCTTAACAAGTCATCCGCACGAATAGTGTCCATATATATAAAACGGTAACTATCGTTTTAGAGGAAGTTATACACGTCATGTACAGCATGACACAAGGTCACATGGTTCGATTGTCTTTAAATATACGCTGTCGACTACACTTTGTATATTGTTTGTCTATTTCAGACCCGTACTCAACAATTCAAGATTGAAATGGATTATAGTGCAAGGGCCTTTCCGATTCTTGCCATCTTAATTATTACAGGATGCCAGTCTAGAATATGTCCCAGCATCAGGAGCAAAACCGACGGTAACGCGGCATCAAAACGAGGTAGGAGGGATGCATGACATTCAGACCACCTCAGCTATTTCAGCGAAACAAAAATAAAATTTTGATATATATCGGCGTCGTAAAATTTCCAGAGAAAGATAACACATTTTGCTAGCCAGATTTTGTATTGGTATTAAACACTATTTTAGTACCACTTCGACTATTTATATGATTGAACTGAGAGTAGGGTTGATGGAGAAGTTTCGAAAAAATACCTGAATACATTCCCAACTTCTTATCCAGTCCGTTTTTCATAAATAACCGAGGAGGTCTGAATGGCAGCTTTGGGCATATAGTCAGCTACGATTCGTAGGTTTATGCAAGAAAGTACAAATGGAAGGATCATTTTGATAAAGGGGTGTAATAAAATCAACGATTTGTTTCATTTCGAGTATTCGCATTTGGATAAAGAACCATGATGAGGATAATGAAATACAATTGAGAGGAGGTATATTACGTTTTTGTGGTGGAGATAGTAAATGAAGCAGACACAGATCAATATTTTTGGCGTTATTTATTCACGAAGTTGTTACATTTGGCAAATACGACTGATACAAGTTTACACGATTCGCTCATTGACAAAAGTATATTGTGAAAACAAATCAGCTTATATAATGTAATCTAGTTTCTTTTAAGGACACCTTGAAAAAGCTTTCACATTTAAAGAGTATAATTTGGGTTAATTGATTTGGGATGAGAAATCAGGGTTGATTCGAACAGAAATGACATGTTAATACATATAGCCAGGAAGGGTAAAACAGGGCAAAGGAAATTGTAAAAGTAACAAATATTGTTTCAATTAGACAGATCAGGAAGGAAGTTAACTTCATGACATGTGATTGTTTAAAGTCAGTTCGGTAAAGGAGAAGGTTATAATGCTTTTCGGAGGGGAGAACAGAAACGGTAACTTTTTTCTAATTCATTTATTTTTACCAAAATTAAAATATCGCAAAAAAAATAATTAAAGATGGCTTAATTGGTGAGACATCGCTACGAATGTTCAGACAGTGTGTTATCAGTTTTTAAACTCTACGAGTTTATGAATCCTGTAACATATTAAATTCAGTTCTGAAATAAAAGTACAACTCTTGTTGATCACATAAAGATGCTGGACTAAAACTTTTTCAGGGATATCAAGTTATTATTTTTATTTTTTTAATCTGATTAAAATCCATTTTCCACTGTCTTAGGCGAAGATCTGACAGTGACCGAAATCTGAAAGTGAATCAAATCGTTCAACAGACATCATTGCTCTTCAGCCTTACCATTCAGTCTCCCAAACGCTATGATATTAGACTTCATCTGATTGACTGATACAATTAGCTCATATGGTAATAATATAGGTCACAAGTATACAACCCTAGTGGTTGCTGTCAAATTTTCATGCAGGACACTGGAGATCTTATTTTAGTTACATTGGTGTTTCTTCGTTTTTGTTTTCTTCATTTTCTGGATGGGTGGGTTTGGGGTAAATGCTTTCATGAAATATTCCATTACCTTACTTGTCTTTTTTTAATTTCGTTGTTGCTTTAGATCAAAAGATGTTCATACCAAACGTCCTTCGGATGGAGTATGTCCGAATTGGGCACTACATTGCATTAGAATGTTGTAGTTCAAACTACGACAATATCACGTGGTACAGATGGAATCAGTCAGCGGGGACATGGATGGATTACCTCCCCTGTAATGCTGATACACAGTGTAGCAAGTACAAACCAGATATTATAGAAGATGGCCAAGTACTCGAGATAAAAGATGCAGACGTTTCTGATACAACTTCTTATAAATGTGTAGTTAAAGATAGCAATGACTTCATGCAGCAACAATTTCAAGTTAACGTAGTTGGTGAGTATAAACTGGAAACATAAAATTAAAATTCATTAAACTAAAATATCCCTCTTGTTACGTTGGTTTGGATATCATGAATATTTGGAAAAGCTATTTCAAACAATGACAACCTGAGAGGTTACTGGTTCAAAAAAACCCAAAAGGTTTGTGTAGTCTCGCGTAGTGTGGCAATACTGTAAATGTTTTAACTGTATTACATAGTGTACAACAAAAGGAAGAGCGGTATATCAAATCATCTTAAAAATGTCTGGTTCCCTTTGACAGTTTAAGCCCTAAGTGTGATATAGGACGCCTGTACATTTACAGGTCTTAGGTGTGATATAGGATGCCTGTACATTTACAGGTCCTAGTTTACTGATCATTTTAACCGCTCCGGTGGCTTAGTGGTTCGAGCGTCTTCCACGGAAGCGGGAGGTCGTGGGTTCGATCCCCGGCCGTGTCAAACTGATTTTACACAAATCACAAATGGTACTAACAACTGTTTCGGTTGACACTCAGCATTAAGATGTTAGTGTTAGGACTCGTCGGCCTGGTGTCAGGATAATGTGACTGGGAGGGACATTATGCTACATGTCTGCGGTATGATGCCCCAGTGCTAGACATCACTATAAGCTGCCTCACTGTAGACATCGTAGCGAGATGACTGAAAAATTATTAAAGCTCTCATTAAAATACTAATTTTTTTAAAAAAACTTATCATTAGTGACAGTTTTCTTCTCTCGAAACACGAATTGCTTTAACTTAATAAACACAATCAATCAACTTTCAGGGTATTCGCTATCAGAAATCTCGCTGTTTAGAATACTAACAATTTCAACCATGTTGAAGACTTACGGTGACGGATACCATTTAATTTGTCTTGTACTTTCTAGCATGTGATGAGATTGCAAGAGGTCCATTTGCTATATACCCCAACCCTGAGGATCAATATATCAGATCTTTCGGAGTAGATGTAAAGTTTCCTTGTCTTGGATATTTTGGGTGCAGCAATGGTGACGTAGACCTGGTGGAATGGTTAATCAGTGATGAAAATTCAGAGAACTGGATAGAAGCTTCTTCCATTAGTGATAACAGATACAATGTTACTTTCTTCACGAGGTAAATATCTTATATTATTTTCAGTAGCTATTATTATGAAACCTTTGATAAAAGCTAATAACTCCATGGGCTAATATCCAGTACATATATAAATGCCTCGCTGTCAGGGGATATATGCGACATTAATAAAATACAAACCATGTAATATATTATCAAATTAGTGTTCATAATATACAACAAACATATCATTATCATTAGTTACATTATTATGATCTATGTGTATGTATTGGGTCTCGTTTTCTTACGGAAAAAGATCATATCACGCTAGATTGTTCGAGATCTCGCAAGATCTGATATCCTTCATATATCAACTCGACAATATATATGTGGCCAGCGACCTTTAATGCTTCTCTCGCATAGAACGATTACTGCTAAGAACTTTAGAACACTCAGTGAAGAGTCAAACTGCAACTCGGACTTTAATTAAATTCCTTTTGTAATTAATTTCCACGCATAAAGTGAGACTGGCTATAAGCAATGTACATTACAGGACAGGAGGTTCCATCATTGGCGCAAACCTTTCAATATCCAATGTAATGGAAACAGACCTGCGCAGAAAATTTCGATGTGTGCTGGCTAGTACGCAGGTCATTGAAGGACAAACAAACATTGATGTTAAAATACATATGATAAGTAAGACTTAGTTTCTCTATGTCTATCCCTCTGTGTCTCTCTCTCTCTCTCTCTCTCTCTCTCTCTCTCTCTCTCTCTCTCTCTCTCTCTCTCTCTCTCACACACACACACAACAAGTGTCCTAATGGATTATTTTTCCCCACATAATACAATATAGTCCAGGTTAGAAAATGATGGATGGATGGATGGATGGATGGATGGATGGATGGATGGATGTATGTATGTATGTATGTATGTATGTATGTATGTATGTATTTATTTATGTATGTATGATTTACCTGGTGGGGCCCCGAGTGGCCGAGTGGTCTAAAGCGCTGTCCGTTACGGACCACTGCCATCTCACCTCTGTCTGCGTGGGTTCGAGTCTAAGATTCGGCTAATGTAGTTAAGTGAGAAAGCTTGCCAGTAGCTTCTCGTGGGTCGGTGGTTCTTTCCGGGGTTTTTCCGGTTTCTTCCTCCACCACTAATACTGGCCGCCATGTATAGCCTATATATTGTGCTGAAAAATGGCGTTAAACCATAAAAAAAAAAAAAAAAAAAAAAAAAATTTACCTGGTAAAATCAGTCTAAGTTGTAAATAAAATAAAACATATTCAATATACTATTTGCTAAAGATTTATCTCTGTTGAATAGTGCAGTATGCATTTTGCTATTTATTTATTTGTAGCTCCACTAAAATCATCTCTCATGAAATTAAAGCCAACAAACTTTGTGAAAATAATTTTAGAGACTTCATTTCAACTTCGAAGACATTTATGAAGGAGAACCCATATACGCTGTGTTGACTCATTTTCCACTTCTTTCAATATTTCCGATTCTACCAACAAAGATGAAAATACAGGCCTGATCGCAGTATTTGCATTATCTTCTATTCTTCTATTCATCGGTCCCATGTTGATTATTGCCCTTCTTCTAAAGTGTTGTAATAGAAGAAAAGGAAAAAGGCAAAAAGGCAAGTAAATTAATGTCATGTCACTACTTAGTAACCAAATAATTTCTTGATATAATTAATTCATCTGACTGACGGACAAAAGGTAGTAGGACCAGTGCTGCATTACCCTTTAAGCACTATAAGCACGTGCTTACGTCACCAGCCCAACAGGGATACCAGACAAATTTCAAATTAATTGTTGATAGTAAAAGTGAATCAATTATATATGACCCGTTTGATATGCATGTACGAGTATTTTGATTTTGAATGATACTAGTACTAGTACATTCCAACTTCTTGAGCTTTTAATATTCTTTTTGCTAATTTTACATTTCGTTGGAAGGTGGGTGACTCCATTACATTTTCAGTGTTTCGGTCCCTAGAAGCAGGGCCAGATTATCAATAGGACAAAATGGGAAATGTGCCCAGGGCACCCGAGGCTCAAGGGGCCCCGTATATTATCGTCTAACTTTACAGACAGTCTTGTTAATAGTACTGTAACCATATATATGGACAAGGCAGGATAGCTATGGGTCCCTATGTTGGATTTGGAGGTCAAACTTTCTCATAATTTATAGTGCCTTCTCCAAATAACTGTTATAGAGTTCGAAAGAAGACCTTCAAAACTTTCATTATCACATTAACCATAGCTTTTTTTCAAGGCATTAAATCTATTAACATAAACTTGATCTGTATCCTTTTACTTTAGGTCATTTATGTACAATATTTTGACATCTTTTAATAAATGAATATTTTTTTTAGTACAAAGGCACGTCAACACAATCAGTCTATATGGTGCCTATTAAAAGTAACGTTATATACCCCGGAACCTTGTTTTCGCAGCTTCTGGCCATGCATCACAATGTAAATGCACAGGGATTGATTTTAATTTCTGAAACTGTTTGCTTCCTTTACACGAAAGTATAAATGGTTAATTGATCTGGAATTTGCTTTAATTTTCAGTTAATTTTCAGTACCGTTCAAGTTTTGTTTATCATGGCATAGCGATGCCCTTCGTACCGGACAGGAAATCTTAGAGAACTGGACACAGAGACATTTTAAACAATAACATAACAGCGACTGAGAAAGGAAAAATGGAGCAGTTGCATCCTTTGTAAAAAGAAGAAGCTAAGTCTGGATCGCCAGTTTAAAATATTAAATTACATTTCATTGGTTTTGTCAGTTATGTGTAACGTAGTTTTTAGTGCCTTGATATGACTTGAGAAGTGATATGTATTATTGTGCAACTCGCCAGTTAATATAGTATATTTTTATTATAACACACAAACAACGTAAATCTGTTCACCGTATTGAATGAATCTTGTATAAAATATAAAAACAATATCTTGATTAATTGTGCAAATTGTTTTATAAGCAATGTAGGGATTCAGACAGGAATAATTAATATACCGGTATATGCTTAAAAGGTGATTTTCATTTGCATTTCCCTTTCTAAATCTAAAAAAAAGTTTGCATTAAATTAATCTAATGTACATACACAGAAACAAAATGAGAAATGGGAGTTTTGTTTTATGTGTATCTTATATTAAACTCACCGTTTAGTTTGTTTATATTTAAAATAGAAACATATATGTTCACAATATATTCATGTTTTAAACTTTCTAAAGTAACATTGTTATCCAAACTTATATAAATATACATTAAAGCTTCCACAAACTTCGTCCTTTTGATCCATTGATGTGGTGTTTACACAAACGATTGCCCAAATTTCGTCTACGGAATTGAAGATAACAAAGTACCTGTATTCAGTGTGTGTGTGTGTGTGTGTGTGTGTTGCGGTTTTCAGTTTTAAATTACATATTTTTCTCAAAACTCTCAATTTAGGTTTTACGTTCTGAACGAGTGGTGATGTATGGTTCTAATTATTTAACATGATTTAATAAACTCACATCATCTCTCTCTCTCTCTCTCTCTCTCTCTCTCTCTCTCTCTCTCTCTCTCTCTCTCTCTCTCTCTCTGGTATGTAAATATATGTAAAAAGTAGGTTGTCATTGTGATTTGGTAAAGAAATTAGTCATTGAAAAAAAATAATGGTTATTATGGCATGAAAATATCATGACAATGTGTTCTTAGAAATATGCATACCAATGATCTTTTGTCTACCCCTGTATATCTTGTCAAACTAAGGAAACTATGTATTTATTTAAGGATAATACAATTCCAAGACTTATTCAGATGCATAGAAATAACCATATCAAATATATTATCAATCATGATAATTATACTTTGTAGAAAAGTCCCAGTCTAAAAGCAAGTACATGAAAATATAATTGGTTTATATATCAGGGGAAGAAATATTCTTTGAATCTGTTAGAAAACATGTGAGAACCTTATCCCCACCCAGGTTTTTCTTGAAACAAGAAGAAAGAAGAAACATTTGTACACTGGATTCGGGGGTGGGGTTAGAGAATAATGATAAGCCAATTAAGTGATGAGTTATCATTATTGTTTTCCTCCTGAATCAAGTACCTGAGCATTGGGATGGAGGTGGATATGAACCTAAATATAAGTGTCTATATAGAATATACCACGTATGAATTGTAATTTCTTCCATTTTGGATAGTATTGCGTAGTATGTTTTATTACGCTTCATTGGTGCTAAATGGATTTTCACATCTCTCGCAAGAAAAGAATATTTTGAATTTACCTCTTGTCATGAAATATCGCATTTGGAATGTTTCTTATTTGATGCAAATGTACAAGTGTCATAACCGCTACAATAATACAATAAACATACAATATAGTACATGAACAGATTAGTTGAGATAATGTACGTAAGTTTATTTTCCAATGAGTGTTTAAAAAATAATAATTATTTGTTTTGTTTTTTTTAAATATGGTTGGTTTTTTCTTTCGGCAGTCATTGATTGGATACGTAATGCCAAATAGTCACAGTGACTCCGAATCAGACCGGAAGTTGATCCGTGCGGAAGACACGAAGCAACGGATACACTTTTCGTAAAATTGGCCTTTCAGAATCCGTAACGTTATTTAAATAGTAATTGATGAAAGGTGTGGAGTGTCTTCATTACAGTGGCGTACGCTATGAGTGACTGAATGCTCAGATTGTATCGGATAATTGGATCGGAGTTATCGATGGTGTGTTAATTGGTGAGTGTACACATTCGTTTAACCAGGAATCAAGTGCCTGTGTGGTCAACACAACATAGTAGCAGCGTAGTAGGGCGATATAGCAACAATACGAATTAGAATTACAAACCGCCAACCCACCCATGAGCCTGTATAGCGACAACATTTATAGCGACAAAATATTGGGAGTGTATACGGACAATAGGAATGGAACAGGTGGAATACGTCACGGTACTGGAAATTAGCAACAATGTGGCTAGGGTATGACGTGAATACACGATACTCTAAATATAGACAAATGCAGCAGAGTCATATACATAAATAACACATATACAGAGACTGGTCGACAATAATCTATCACACCTAAAATCGACTAAATAAAATGTTAAGCATAAGAGTAACTGTTTCCAAGTCAAACATAAAATATAAAATAGACTAAACCAATTTTTGCAAGAGAGAATAACTATCTTTTTGAGGCGATGGACTGATCCTGAGAAAAACCTTTGGGTTCTTTATATTCTATATACTACCTTGTCTTTCTATTTAACACCAGCACGTTATCTTCCCTATCACATTCTTTTCTTTTCTTCTTTTATTTATCCTTCTCTTCTTCTTGCTTCTCCTTTATCTCCTCTTTTTTTCTCTTTTCATTCTCTTCTGCTTTAGCAGTAGAGAGGGCGAACATACCTGTTTCTGGAACGTCATTTGCTTTAAAGAAAAGATTCCTACGAAATGAAAAATATAAGGTCAATAATGCTAAATCGATGCCTCTAACTGACCGAGAGTTGAACTAATTGGGTTAGCTTTTTTACTTTAGCTTTTGTCGTTAGTATTGTTTGAGGTTTATTTCTGTTTACCCACCCAAACGTTTCATTGAGGTCACGTCTTTTCTGCTACTGTAATTAAATACTTCTTATATCAATAATGGCACCAGCTACATAATCATATACAGCTAGATTAGCTCGAGAAAGATTATAAGCAATTAGGAAATTTCTTCCAGTTCGTGATTCTATCAGACAAAAAATAACAAGAACGACAAGAATCTCAGGTGGAATTTGCAGAAGTTTCAGAACAATTATTTAAACCGGTTACGAAGATTACTGAAAGAGTTGCAGAAGATACTGAATATCTTCGACCAACGTTAGAACAAACTGCTACAGAGACTGACAAAATAGCGAAAGAAACTTAGAATGCAAAACGACTTTTACATAAACTTCCAACTGATATAGCTGCTGCTCAACCAGTGCAAGAAATACTTAAAGGTATTGACCAAATTGGTGCTGAAATAGTTTACATAAAGGATCGGATATCAGAACCATGATCTGAATTGAATCAACTAAGAGCCAGAATTGAAGTGAATGATAAATGTACAAAAGAGATTATTTACTTCACAAAATTATTGAAGTGGCAAGATTACATGCTCTTACCTTGCAGAGTCATGATAATGAAAAAATATTTCATAAACACGAGAACTCTGATGATAATCTAAGTCATAAAGCATGATACAATTGGATATTTCGAATAATTTACGGCATGTATCGAGTCCGAAGTGATGATCCAAAATATATTGCATATATCAGTAAAATAAATATCTTACACGGTTACTACAACGAAGATTACAACCACAGCCAGTATTACGACAACAACAAAAAGAAGAACAGCCAACATTCCAAACAAAAGGTGAGGAAAAGAAGAATTAAACGCAATATGAGATTCTGATTAAAAGTTTGAATAATTTAATGGAATGATTACAGCAAATGTCAGACGGTAAAACTGGTAAAGGTTTCGTTAGTACGTGTCCGGAAAGTATTCTTGCCGATGTTGAACGATTAGAAATTCTAGTCGGAGGCAAACGTGATGGAAATAAATCTCCAGAAAGTAATAATGAAATATCTGACATTTATAAATGATTATTTACAGGTGGTATCATAGATATAAATGTTTCTAGGTCATTCATCAACGAAATTGTTAGACGATACTAATTAATAATAAAAAATGTTTATTTGTGTATCTGATCCTGTGTTCGATATGGATGCACCGGTTCTTAAAGACGAATCGATACGCGATTATCAATATTATTCTTATGACGCACGACAACCAAATCAGCATGAATGAATTGAACTGCAAATTCAGGATACAAGTAAATATTTCTTAACCGCTGAAACATTTATTGAAGATGAAGGTGAAATTGTAACAGACATTGTCGCTAAAGCATCATATCGTGGTGATATTATTGGTTTTTTTGATAACTGTATTATGGCGCTGTTTGATATTGCTTCTGATCTCATTTATGGGGAAATTTCTGCATCGATTCAGAGATATGTTGAAATTGCTACAACAGTAATATGTTTAGTGAGATTTTCAGATGATTATACAAGTTCAGCTGGCCTAACAATGTAGTTTTCCAAAGACATTACAGACTCTCCCGACGATTTTAGTTAGACAATCTGTCGTTGGTATACATTTTCAAGTTAATTGAATAAGTTGGTCTTATTTCTAATTAAGAGAAATCGCTGTTAGACTGAGCGACAAAGCAATGATACTTGAAGATACTGGTGGTCGAATGATAGATATTGATACCTCGGTAGAAAACATGAAATTAAATCGTTCATGATATTATAAATGTCATAAAATCACGTTAATGTCGCTTTGACTTCTGGTCAGGTACAAAATTACAATCAAAACTGCGGGAAAAGACGCATTAACCAAAGACTAAATTGCAAATGGTGGTCCAAACAAATCATTATTAACTAAAATTCAGCTGAAACAATTTTAACAAAGCTTTATAATCAAATAGAGGAGTTCAGATCCTTCTCCGAGTTCCATTAGAAATTCAATAAAAACAGGTGGTATATTTCCAATTCATGCAGCTATACTAGCGGCATTTGCTGCAGCTGTTCCAGCTGTCTCAAAAGCTGCTGCACTCGGTGTTGTTGGTACCGCTACAGCAAAGACTTTAAAGAAAGCGACAGGTCATTTATTTTAAACATAGAAGGGTCTAAGACTACCAGGAACTACATATTCGTTCTCCGAAAAAGACGTGAGATTACCGGGAACACTTGGTTGAAACTTCTAATGTCTATTTTTGAATTAATTACATGTAATGCTGGTGAAAAATAGAAAATAACAAATCCATAATTTTTTCATGGTGATCAATTACTAAAATAACCAAAAAATGTTGAAACCGGTATCCTTAATATAGTTCTCGTCCAGGTATTCATTGGGTTGCATACGCAATTGATCCGCGTGGAATTTTTTACTTTGATTCACCGATCATCATATCGTTCACGGCAACTAATGATATAATGACCACATTTAGATTTGAATATACTGGATACGTACTAATGATTGTGAATTGTTGTAGAAACATTAATATAAACATCAATGGTTTTTTAGGACATCCAGCAGTCGTTGATATTAAACTTTCTGATATAAAAAGATCACCGACAACGTAGTATATGCTCTAGTGTCTGGACACGAATTATGGTCACCATCCAATCTATTAAACACCGAGCTTATGTTGCCGGTATGTACAGGTTTTCAGTACTAGTTGTTACAATATTTACGATATCTACTACAATCCCATGGCAGTATCCGCACACTGACTCACCTGGAGCTATGTTAATATTACCAGATCAAAACGAAAAAGTAATATTTAATGTGGAACCCGAAGTAAAATAAACTCTGCTTGATTTATCATGGGAGTCTTGAATTAGTCACTAAACATTCACCTACTTAATATAATGAGCTACCCAGTCAACGTACCATGCTACATATACAAAAAGGTGAGTGAAAGGCAAATCAGACTAAAGAAATATCGTTGATGAGTATACAGTAAAATTAAAAAATATAAAGACATGTAGATGTTGTTCACATAACTGTATATTCGGTGTCCGCTATTATCGCTGGGACCAGTGCATCGCTATCAATATTAAAACCATTGCTGATGCCACCAGCAGTTATATCAATTTGTGTTTCAGCTGCAACACCAACTGCTGGTGGTCTTATAATTATCGTAATATATATATATATATATATATATATATATATATATATATATATATATATATATATATATACGTTCAAATGTGAAATTGCATGATTATATAATAAATGTGCATAAAGCAACTATATCAAACTCTAAATTATCTTCGTTGATATCATCAATCCATAGCGATGGAATAATATCAAATGTGAAATGTTTTGATTAAGATCTCCGACGAGAAAATGACAACGGCTGATTCTAAAAAATGATAATAATAATAATAATAATAATGTCGACATCGCAAGAACTACTTAAATAGATCATCGTTAATACAACTCCATAATAAAACAACGATGATATAAGCAAGATCAAGCAATCCTGAATTTAGCGTCACCTTTCCAACGGTTATTCTAGTAAAGGAAATTATGCGTGTGCAATTATGTGTATACCATACTATGCCAAATATTGGATCAAAATCATTCGGTGGGATACAGGTGTTCCTAAAATCCTCAAGTTATGGAGAAAAATAGCTCCACCAGCAGGTATTCTCAAACAGAACAATGATCCATACGGTGCAGTTCGTCATATTTCACCAGGAATTCTAAATATAACATCAACTGTTACAGTCAATCTTGTATGTTTTGTAATTGTTGGAAAATATCAAGCATATCCTGAAGAATCAAATCAATCACAGCTATGATATAATCTAATTGTTTTTACACCTTGAGCACCTCCTGGATATTTGATTGTACAAAAGCCTATTGATTCTCATTATATACCAAGTTTTAATCCATTATTATCAAGAATACAGTTCAAACGTACGGACCAAACTGGTCACCTTCTTGACTTAAGGAATTATTTTGTCAATAATCTACCTAATATCTTAAGAATTTTAAATTAATGTTGTCGATTTACAATTAATCAAAGGGATATTATATAATGTACCAAAACGTGAGGCTTTTCAAGCACAACAAAGAGGGACCTAAAAATGCATGAGAATAATATTTGCTCTGCCCTCCGTCTGGGCAGAACAATTTATTGTTGACATAATTATTGACGAATACGGCAATGAAGACGTTTTGTTGACATAAGAACAATTAGATAAACTGCAGCGAGAACATAGTATTATGGTCATGTGTGAAAGAGATCTGATTATTAATTATGCGAATTACGGTATTGAATTCGATCAAAATAAAACAACATAATTTAGTTATTCAGATTGATGGGTATATTATTGAAATTAAATCAGCCTATCAAACAATTTTATCAAACTGATGGGTATATTCATACTCAAAATAATGAAAATCATAAAAGTACAGGAAAAAAACAATACAAAAATATAATTCCACATATTAAGATGTAAGAGGGCCGAATTCATTTCAAATTTTCCTATAGTCAGACATTTAAAAGAGAGGCTAGTAAAAAAGCGGCGGCGACGAATTCGTTCCGCACCGCTTGAGAGTATTACAAACGTATTGGCATATAGACACCGTACCGAATTTGACGATAAATGATTGATCTACAAATCTCGCCGCCAACTTTATCACTACTGAGAGAGGTATGGTCGTTCTAGAATGAACGTCCTTCTGATGTTCAGATGACTATTTCCCGTTTCAATCTATTAAGAGATTCATTTATTATGGACTCGTTTTGTTATATGTTGATTGAGGTGAAACAACAGCGTAGGGATGGATATCAAGGTTTACTTTCTTTCATACAAGATAAGTTTGAAATACTTGACTCGAAATTTAAAGACATGCATGATTAACACATTCCAAGACTATTTATAAAATTCAATGCGAATTACAGTGCAATTTCGAGCTCGACATCACCAATTTCAAAAGCGAGTTCGCATAAGACACCAGTTTCCCTTCCTTCTGATAGCGGAAGAAGACGTTCCAACGTTAGTTGTTGATAAACTTCGTACCATTGATTTATATTTTCAATTATTCAGTGGAATTACAAATTGCTCAGATTTTTACGGTTTAGTACATGCACTGCATTACTATGAATTCATGTAAGAGGATTTGACCTGAATGGATTTTTAAATTAAATAACAACACAGCACAACGTGATGGAAGACTCAAGTTTATGAAATGAAATAATATAAATATTATATGTTCTATAAATACAGTGTGACTGTTTCAATTTCTAAGCACCCGACTCATATGATTGCTTTAAACAAACATTCACCAAATGAAAAAACAAAAATGGTTCATATATTCTGGTGTGTGAAGGTAAGATTCACATAATTTCATGTCATAAAAGTAACATTTAAATAATATCATGTTATATCATGTAATAAATGCAATATTCATATAATTTCATGTAATGGAAGTAAGATTAATATAATCTCACGTATTAAAAGTGACTCCATTGAAACATCATTGAAACAAACATGACTAGTGACATTTCTACAGTGTATGATTCATACATATTTGTATAAACTTGCAAACGTGTAAATTGGCAAAACACACAGTTCTCCTGAATTCTTGAATTGGCCCACAGTTATGTCCACACACAACCTTCATGGCATACGCGCAAGTTTACAAATCAGCGGTTTGTTTGTGTATGTACTTGTGATTGTATCTGTGTATGTTCTTATGTGTGTATATAAGGGTGCATTTGTGTATATACGTGTGTGTATGTGTGTGTGTGTACATATATATATATATATATATATATATATATATATATATATATATATATATATATATATATATATATATATATATATACACTCAAATTCAAACACAGGTACATACACAGATACATCCTCAGATACACACTCACACATGCACAAGTACATTCACATATACGTCATCAGGTACACACACACACACACATACACACACGTATATACACAAACCCCTTACATAGTATGTGTGTGTGTCTGTGGATCTGAATAGCACGTACACGGTCTGTTAAGACAATGTTCAAGCGAAACGACACTATCTATCGGTTTGTGGTTCGTACTGGCAGCAGACAATTAATATTCGCATTGACCTTTCGGAGCAGCTTGCTGAAAAGTGTAAGATCCGTGCGGAAAACGTTCAGAAGAAACTCTCCACACTTGTCATCAGTCATGCTGCCTAAGTGCTTCATATTGAGAGACTGTAAATTGAGAGTAGTTGATGGAGCATCAAAGTGGACACAATTACCTGTAATAAAATGTTGTATATGAACAGGTTATTTTATATAAAATCATTATGTAATAAAATCTTATTTCATAAAACCAATATTGGAAAAGAAATATTGAAGTAATGATTATAATCCAAACTTAGATTGATGAAAACGTCTGTAAATCATCTCTGCATTGATATGCTTGGTAGAATATTTGGTGTCATTGACTACCGAATAATAAGCACAAAAAGAGGCAACAAACTTGGTGTGTTTCATGTAATGCTTATAACCAAGTCATCTACACTAAATATATTGAAGTCCTGTAATACATATATTGAAGTCCTGTAATAAATATATTGAAGTCCTGTAATACATATATTTAAGTCTTTCAATAAAATATTAAAGTCCTATAAGAATTATAGAAAAGTTCTACACTAAATGTATTGAAGTACTAAATTAAATATATTGAAAGTACTATAATAAATGTATTGAAAGTACTATATTAAATGTATTGAAGTCCTATAAAACATAGCATTTTCATAGAGAGCCAGTTTATCTCATGATTTAAAAGATAAAACGCATGTACGTATTTATTTTCAAATGGAAGACTGCTTATTTTGTTTTTAAAATAGATATCAATTTTTAGTTTAGAAACGCATTCATGTATAATTGTTTGTTCCAGCAGATTATTCTCTCTCTCTCTCTCTCTCTCTCTCTCTCTCTCTCTCTCTCTCTCTCTCCTCTCTGAGACAATAAAATGCATTATTAAATTTGATTTAATGCCCCTTTCTTTATTTATGATTATTATTATTATAATTATTGTAGTAGTAGTAGTAGTAGTAGTAGTAGTAGTAGTAGTAAAATTTAACAATTACACATAACCTTATACCCATGAAATGTCAACTTCGTCAAAGTGGTTTTCGAAGTGTCGATACGTAAAAATGGACGTTTCCCCTTTTTTTTACAGTAAGACAAAATTTTGAAATGCATTTCACTTTTATTTGAAATTGAGAAGTAATTTATCAAATTTAATGATGCATTTTTATGTTAAACTAATATATCAACTAATCTATGTAAATAAGATTAAGATTAGCCCTGTGAAATGTTTTTTAAAAATGATACAAATTTCAGTGCGATAAATGAACGGTGCAAATATTTAACTCTATCACATGCCCTGAACTTTTTATGTCTTTTATCAGCTAGGTCCGGAGGCGACGTAATGATTGAAAGTTTCGTTAAATGATCGTTCTTTAGGTATTTTGATCAATATGTTACATGTAAAGAGGTAATATCTCCCGCGTTTAATTTCCACAAAAATATTTTGCTTTTTAAATGTGGAAAACAAGTGTAATATTTGTATCAAATTACTTCCAATCGCAAAAATCGCAAGAAGTTTCAATCGATGAAATTGCAGACAAGACAAAAAAAAGCTAACAGACTGGGCTTAAAGATCGTAGCGAGTTTGTCCTGTACGTTTAATTATACTTTCAAATAGATATGAACACATCACTCTATGAGATCATTACTCGGCATACTATTATGCTTACTTTGTTTTAGGCAACTTTAAATTTATATTTACTCTGTCTAAGCGAGCTGACAGGTCCATAAACAGCTGATATATATTTATTACCTGTAATATTTGTATTACTTGTAATATTTGCAATACCTGTAATATTTTATTACAATTAACTGTAATAAGTTATTACCTGTAATATGTTTGCTTCACAAGCACATATTTATCACCCATTTATCGACAACAAAACAAACAATAAATTTTTTTTATTTCTTTTAGTGATCGCTATGTATGAAAAAAGAAAAAAGTAGTAGTTACTTTGTGTTTCAATTTCGAGTAGGTTTATTCTATGATTAATTTCAAAGCCTGGTATTAATTTTGATCTGCTTTTTTTAGCACAGCCGTGGACTGAGTTTCTGCTAATAAAATATGTTATGTTTATGATTTTACTTCCATTTCTAAGACAAATCATAATACACACAAATAATGTGTGGAAACAATTTGTTTTAAAATCTGTAATTTCTCTGTCATAGGGATATATTTTATTTAGGAACCAGAAATTCTTTACATCCGGTTATATTAAAGACAAAATTTCGTTTTGAGACATCTGTAGTTTTAATCCAACATAAATATTTCTTCAAACTGCCGCTTCTAGCCAGCAACCCAAGCGACTGCCGAATTTCTTACAGACAGTGTGTACCTCGCTGCTAATACAAAAATTTGTTAGCTTCCGGTCCAGTCTAGCAGCTCATATGGAGTATTACACTTCTCCGTATGTAGATAAGGCACTTTTATAACTTAGCCAAAAGCACTGTCACATGGGACCCGTCTAAGTACTATATACCGGCTCTGTAAATATATTACGTACTTTTGAGAGAGTAATGGGTTTAAGGTTAAGTTGTTTACATTTGCAACACGCACAGTGGAAAGAATGTTGATTAACCTCTGTATTGCTTTAAATAATGAATAAATCTGGCAAAATCGTTCTCTTAAAAAAAGTTAACCCTATGCAAAATACAAAATTGTAGAGTTCCACCGATAGCTTTGCAAGGAACATCAAAATCTAAACGTCATCGCGAATCTAATGATAACGTCTTTGCTGCAGTCGAGTGTTTAATGGATGTCAAGAGACGATTCAATTAACATCAAACACAAAAGATTATAGTAAATCACTGATACATGTCACTATATATTACCTCGATACAACATAGACTCCATTATTGTCTTATCCCCGTCTTCATGGATAAGGAAAAACCTTTCGTCGGGAGAATTTTGATCAAGGTCTCCAGAGTACTGCTGAAAAACAAAGAAATTCGAATGGGCAAATGAAACATGCTTGTGCATTTCCGTTCCTGTCGACAATTAAAAATAGAACCCACCTCAGAAATATTACAGAAGTCACCATTGCATATATTTATGCATCGTTTTCCACCTTCTTTATGTCATAACAAAAGCGACTAGTGTCCTCAAAATGTTCTTTACAATGGAGTATGGATTGAGATGATTTCTTGGATACACACGGTATGAAAAATCGTTATGACGATTGTTAGAGAAGAACTACATCATACTCATTAGTTTGGTGGTTGGAGACATTTTTTCTCACATTTCTGCCATTTCCAGCCGTGGCGTAAAATATGAAAAAGGAGAATCATTAGAGGACGATCGTACCCTTATAAAGTCTTCAATATTCGGTTTATATCGAATTAATTTATTTATGCACTGACTGGGCATTGTACCCAGAAGACATGTTGAATCCATATTTTCTGGATTCCCTGCATCACATGCATTTATTATGAATCCCTCTTCAAATCGACCACCTAATAGTTCACGAATTTTATACTCCTATGATAAGTTATCTATGCAGACTGATCACCACTGATCACCTGTTTTGCTCCTAACCGGAAGTCAGAACAGTTTCCGATGACATGAATAAATAGTTTTTAATAAATGCAAGCACAGTAGAAAATTTTACTTAAATATTCAAACCTGTGAGTTTGAAATAATCAATCAAATCTATGTCATTTATGAATGATCAAAGCCTGAATATATCATCTCAAAGCACGACCTCTGCTATGTATATTTAATTTTGTGCTTAACTTTTGTCCGTGATTGTAAGTTGTATTTTACATAATAAAACCGATTGTTTACATAGTTAACTTTTTTCTATGAGTGTAAGTTGTAGATAGAATGTTTACAGTGCATTTGAGTTCGGAATATTCTATACCCAGTCTTATTGACAATTGAATTTTAATGTTTGAACGATTCACGTCTAGATCAAGTGAAAATATGTATAAATAGAGATCTGATAAATACATGATTCCTTCCTGTTTAAGATATTTCTGTAGAAAGAGATTCGATCAGATTTTACAGTTGTGTTCAGATAAAATTCGAGATGAATTATTTGCTTAAAATATTCGCTAGAATAACTCATTGAAATACATAAATATTTCGCTTAGCTTTGCTACATGTTAACACCGGTAATTAAACTTAACAATTAAGATAAATGATCATAAGAAATTTGTATTTCAGTATATAATGTGTTTAATCTGGTTCAGCAATTTTCGCCAGCACTGAAAATATAAACAACTGATATGTTTGTCTTTTGTTGAAGTGTATAGTCTTATATAAATTAAAACCATAATTATTGAAATTTTACTTACCCTAAATTCTAATGTACTACTACCGTCGTTAAGGCAGCTCGTCAAGTACATAGTGACACCGCCGACAATATAATGTATTATGTAACCAAACACCCATCGCTCGTCAGGCATCGCACTGTCGTCATATCCTTGGAATGACGTGATGTAAAATTCGGATTTGCCTGTGAGTGAAAATATTGTATGTTTAAAAAGATTAAGTAATAAATAAATTAAACCATTTCAAGAATAAGTAGTATGGGAAACAAACGAAATAATACAATTCCAAATAAATACTAAAGATTTAAAATGAATGTATTAGAAATCGTTCATTTATAAAATTGTACGGCACAGAAGCACGGCTACACTAATGATGTTCGATACTTACTTATAATTATTCTCCCCCTACCCTCCAAAACATAAATAAATGTTTGAGAAAAGTTGTATATATCAAAAAACCAAATAAGAAAATGAAAACAATAACAGTTCTAACTTTTACCTTTTCACTATATCTGACCCGAAATCAATTTCGTGTGTATGTTTATCTGTAGTGCGCATGATCACGCCTAGAGATTCTATAGAAAACGTTGCTAAAGGTGAGCATCAAAAGAGCGAGGGAAGTAAACACATTTTAAAATAATGAAACAAGAAACTTCAACAAATCACAGCAGGTAACGTTGTTTGCGCTCCATGCCATAAAGTGCATGCGTGCTTTCTTGCTACAAGCAGATACACATAATTAAATAAAGCCAGTATTAACGATATATCCCTAACAAATAAGTGCCGTTACTTGACATGATAATATGATAACGATTGAAAATTACGAAACGAACGCACCCCCTTCTTACAAATGGAAAGTTTTACACCATTGGATGTCATTAATAATTGCGTCAAAATAAATCCACGGAGAAGGGAGATTTTAGCTCAAAACTTTTCTTACTCTGAAAGCGGCTATCGTTGTTATCTAACAGGCCGACACTTATGCTGCCATTGTCGCTCGCCAAGAGATACGACCCTTTAGAGGCCAGTACCTTGATGCAGGCCTTTCCAGGAGACTCAAACGTAATGTTGATCACGTTACCTTTCGGCAATGCCTGTTCATTCTCTGTCGCCTCTTCCCTTCCTCGAACAATACTCCCACTACTTCCTAAATCGTAACAAAATGGTATCAATGATTAGGATTATAACTGTTGCAGCTTCAAAATGTCTCTTTCAAGCTATAAACTCGCATGAACGATATGCACAGTTTGGTATGTAAGTACATCTTTCCCATTTGTAAAAAGAGCAACTTCGAAATGTCTCTTTCAAAGCATATATAAAAGTGGCAAGTCCGAAATTTATTTTTCTTTCAACGCCAGATCAAAAAAGCTCTATAAATTAATGTGAGTTTGCTGTTAAATTCTGCACTTTCGAAACACTTCACGTTAAAATTATCGCTGTTTGTAGTGGAAATGCCATAACACTTCTCACTAAATTATAAATGTTTACAGTGGAAATGCCATAACACTTCTCACTAAATTATCACTGTTAGCAGTGGAAATGTCAAAGCATTTCTCAATAAATTATCACTGTTTGTATTGGAAATGCCATAACACTTCTCACAAAATTATCACTGTTAGCAGTGGAAATACCATAGCACTTCTCAATAAATTATCACTGTTTGTATTGGAAATGCCATAACACTTCTCAATAAATTATCACTGTTAGCAGTGGAAATGCAATAGCACTTCTCAATAAATTATCACTGTTTGTATTGGAAATGCCATAACACTTCTCACTAAATTATCACTGTTAGCAGTGGAAATGCCATAGCACTTCTCAATAAATTATCACTGTTTGTATTGGAAATGCCATAACACTTCTCACTAAATTATCACTGTTAGCAGTGGAAATGCCATAGCACTTCTCACTAAATTATCACTGTTAGCAGTGGAAATGACAATGCATAACACAGAAGCACAGATTCAATAAAGTGACGCAATAATTGAGGAAATGGTAATGATACATCTGCGTCAAGTAAATATGTAACGAATCCATATTATGTGGCTTATTAATATAACCAACACTTACGTGTTTTATCGCTATATTTATATGCGCGTTCAAGCATCGAATTGTTAAGCTTTTGAAATCGCCATTAGAACATCAAGTTAGTAAGATTTTTGTTATCACCGAACACAAAGTTTCAAACTTAAGAATCATCTACTTTGAAATAAAGTAATAAAGAAATAATAAACGCCAGAAAATAATCAGATCTCGTGTCGACATTTGGAGTGAATGACTGAATGTTAGTCTACTATTATCATTCATACCAGCAATGATTGTTACGAAATGACCGATATTAGACCTCTATACTTTATATACTTGCTGCAAACTTTTATGTAGTCAGACACTACTGTCATTACACTTTACATGTATTCAAAACACTACTGTTATTACACGTTAAATATATTCAAAATCCTACTGTTATTATAAAAAATGCAGGTAGTCAAGACACTACCGTGATTGGAAAATGCATTTTGTCAAACACTACTGATATTGTAAGATACGTGTTGACTCGGCCTGCTTTCCGGCACGGTCACTCTACCCTCCAGACTTGTACAAGTACGTTGGCACTGAACTGGTGGTTTAAACTCGTAATGGTGCATCAGACGTCATAATATTCACAAGCCCATCCGGCTGTTCATACACAGCGAGCCAACTCTTTGGCTCTAACTAAATTAAAATGACACCTTCCCCGACAGCTGAATACATTTAGAGCTTCTCTCTATAGTGGCTGTGCCGTTCAATATTTCTACCTGATATATATATATATATATATATATATATATATATATATATATATATATATATATATATATATATATATATATATATATATATATACAGTGATAAATTATATTTACAAAACTATTACGGCGAGTGAAAAAAAAAAACACCGTGATTATAATAAAAAGTATGGAGGTCTAAATGGGCCATATCGGGCATCTCGTAACAATGATACACAAACCAAAGATCTCCATATATTAGGTGCAGGCTGTCATAATTGGTGTTAATCTGTATCCCGTGTATAATAGATAATATAATTGATGGTAGAATAAAATAATAATCGGGATAATTTGTTTTCGTCCTCAATAAAAAATAAAATAACCAGTCTCCCTGTTGTCTGACCCTTACCTCTTGCTGGTTGCAGCTGTAAATATAGACGCATTGTAGCTATTGTTGATCGCACAGGACCAGTATGTATATCTTGCGATGCTGATCGCACAGAGCCATTATTTGCATCTGTCCAACGCCGAAATTCCTGAAAACATTGAATCTGCATTTGAATCATCACGTGAAACATTGTGTCAAGTTTCGAATAATTACATTTGGAGATAATACTATTAAGCATTAATTTGGAGCAGTATTAATTATGTCCACATATCTTTAAAAGACAACAAATAAAAATATATGTCTTGAAAGCCACTATTTTGTTTTAAGAACTCTCATTTTTGTTTTCTGCAAGGACAAAAATCGACAGCAATAAAATTAATCCCTGCCAGGCCATTTAGAAAAGATCACTGTGAAAGGATATCGCCAATTAGCGTCACCTCTCCTTGACGGTAGGGTTGGATCCAAGCATCAAAGACAGTTACATACTCTCTCTCTCTCTCTCTCTCTCTCTCTCTCTCTCTCTCTCTCTCTCTCTCTCTCTCTCTCTCTCTCTCTCATATAACATATAGATTGTCTCCATGGCAGCAACGGGGGTCAAAGTCCGACATATGTTGACACTTGTGTCATTGATCATACATGCGATTTTTCAACCGTGTACCATGAGCAAGTTATGAATTATTTGAAAGGTATGACAAATCACCCATCCATCCTAGCCACACACGCAGGGGCGTAATTAAAACTTCAGAAGTGTTGGCACAATCGCAAGTTATTAGGAGTGAATCGTACCAGTGTCAGATCGATAAGACCGCTCTGGTTAGGTTTGATCTTCTTTACTAGTTTAAGGACGTCTTTCTGTTTCATTCCCTCCAGCTGAACTCCATTGACTGATATCATTTCATCATAAGGTCTGCAAAACAGTGTTTGATGAAAAGGTAGCATGAGAGAAATAATCCCTGAGTATAGTATAAAGGTAATATGAGAGAAATATTCCGTGTATTATGTAATGGTAACATGAGAAATATAACCTCTGTATATTGTATAAAGGTAACATGAGGGAAATAACCAGCGTATGGCATAAATAATATGAGAGAAATAACTCCATGTATTGTTTAAATTTAGCAGAGTGAATATCCCCTGTGTAATGTATTTTTGTAGAATGAGAGAAATAGTCGCTGTTTATTATATGCAGTTAGCTGCATTTCCGTTATATTCACCGTAACGTTTGCACAGTACGCGGTAAACTTGAGTTTTGTTTAACATTTTTGTGTAGTTCAGTTAATGAACACTTGTCAGATACAAGGAAAAAGTTGCACACAAACAATTTAAATTATATAATATACTGTAAATCAAACCTCCAAAGCTAAATTGACCAATACACTATTTGTTTATCATCCTTTGTACGTATACACACGTATCAGTACACAAGTAATGCATACAATGGCTTTGAATGGAAGAGTTGTACCTCCCATCCGTGGCATATATTCGTAACACCAAAGAAAACTTATATCAGTTTTCACAGTTCCTTTTTATCGTTATTTTATTATGTCTTAAGTTTATCTTTGTAATATATTATGTTTTAAATTTTATTACATATTAACTTTATATTTATTATATATTAGTTTATATTTTATTATTTATTTTATTACATATTAATTTTATATTTATTATACTTTATATTTCATTATATATTTTTATTACAAATTAATTTTATATTTATTTAATATTATTTTCTATTTTTTAAAGTTTTATTATATATAAATTTCCTTATGTAGTACGCAGATCGATATTGTTTTGCAAAGTTACAAGCTAATTATCATTCCGCGTTCGGCCGAAATCGTCACACATTGATACAATCACTCATATTTACCGGAGTCCCGTTTCTCCAGTGATGTCTGTCGATCCTTCGATCCGAATGATATAATGTTGTTTGATCTTTTTATCTTTGTAATAGTAAGTGAAGGTCTTGATCTCACACACTCTCGTGTTACCATTGATGCAAAGCTGTTTTTCACGACATTTAACTTTGTGCGGTCTTTCGCCTTGTCGATTCTTATTTTGCCGTTGTTTCTCTCTGTGTTTGTCATCATCCTGAAAATATGAATGAACTGCCATTGTTTACTACAGAACTGTCGCTGTATATTATAGAACTGTCGTTGTAGAATATAGCATTTTCATTGTTGAATATCGAACTGTCATTGTATAAAATAGAACTGTCGTTGTATTATATAGAATCGTCCTTGTATAATATAGAACTGTCATTGCATAATACAGTATAGAACTGTCGTTGTAGTTTATAGAATCGTCCTTGTATAATATAGAACTGTCATTGTATAATAAAGAACTGTCATTGTATAATAAGAACTGTCGTTATATAATATAGAACAATCGTTGTATAATATAGACCTGTCATTGTATGATAAAGAACTGTCGTTGTATAGTATAGAACTGTCGTTGTAAAATATAGAACTGTCGTTGTATAATATAGAATCGTCCTTTAATAAGATAGAGCTGTCATTGTAATTGTAAAAAAAATGTCGTTCTATAATACTGATATGTAATTGTATAATATAGAACTGTTGTTGAAAAATACAGAATCGCCCTTGTAGAATATAGCATTGTGACTGTTGAATATAGAACTCTCAATTTAGAATACAGAACTGGCATTGTAGAATATATCTCAGACTCTACAATTACTCTGTTAGCAATAATTCGACATTTTACCAAAAGCCTCCGTGGGTATAGTTATTAAATTGTATTGCGTAAATGGTTGTTGTTGTTGTTGTTGTTGTTGTTTTATAGGGTGTAATGCCATTGTTTACTACAAGATAGGATGTCTGGCAGTATTTATGTTTGAGGAACAACACAGGAAAACCCCAGAAAGAACTGCCGACCCACGAGAAGTTACTGGCAAGTTTTCCCACATACCCACATTGGCCGTGCATAGCTGGTCTGTAGTCTGGTCCCCTGCTTAGTATGCTCCCATGCGTTGCACGCAACGCATGGGAGCATACTAAGCATGGGACCAGAGTAAGCTGGTCTGATGCTAGTTTGATAAATCAGACGTGACTGTTGCTTATGGTGCAAATTTCGCCTAATATTTCGGGACGTCGATTGCATCTCATCTATACCTGCGTGGGTTCGAGTCTCAAGTTCAGCCAATATGGGTATGTAAGAAACCTACCAGGAACTTCTCGTGAGTCGGTGGGTCTTTCCGGGTTTTCCCTCGTTATTCCTCCACCATTTTTTCTGGCCGCCGCGAATAGCGTATCTTATGCTGATAAATGGCGTTAAATACATCAACAACAACAACAAAGCTTAATAATTCAGTGCAATTCCTTTTCAAATACTTATTTTGAATGTGCATGTGTGTAGGGGTGTGCAGCAATTTATGTATATGAACTTATCTCCCATACATATTTGTCTTTAAAGATCAAAGCTTTCTGCGGAGCAAAGAGCAACGTCCAATCTGCAAATATCGTGCAAATAGAACACCTACGTGACCGTGGCTTGATATTATATTGTTTTGCCTATATCCAAATGACCTCAAGACATCAGTCGCTGTCAGCTAAAAATTTCCTAAAGGGCGCAAACATTACAAAAAAAATTCACTAATCACCTAATGACTACACGTCACGAGCCTCCAATAAGTTCACACTTGTGTCGTGTTTCTTTGACTTTTTAAAATCTTTCAAAGCGGAATGTTAATACTTCACACAGTGAATTTCAAAACAATACCCAAACACCCAATGCGAACAATTATTTCTATCTCGAATTACTTAACATGTAAACATAGAATTCCAAAGGATTCCCTCAGTTAAGAATTACGTAGAGTCCATGTTGCGAAACTAATCCATGCTGTCATAAGCTCTCGTGAATTTTGTATATTATCAAGCCTGCCACTAGATATCGGTTAAATACTCGGGTTGAGAAATATTTTTTCAACACCGACTCCCCATTACCAACAAAACAATCACGAACTCACCATAACCAACAAAAACATTACCGACATTACGTAATCAATAAAACAATCAAGGACTCCCCATAACCAATAAAACATTCATGGACTCCGCAAAACCAACAAAACAATCACGGATTCCCCATAACCAATAATACAATCACTAAAATCCGATTGTTTGAATTTTGTATAGTTACCTGCACAACCTGAATTCTAATACGCGTTTGTCGACAAACCCTGGCAAAATGCCAGAAAGAAATCGATGACCGCGTAAAACGACATCAATGCGTTCGACTTGGTCCTGCTTTCATCTCACCTCACAGATAACGTTTCTTTATTCTATTTTCACAGTGGGATTATAGAACAACTGTATGAAAACAGATCATGCAGATTGTGGCAACAACTAACAACTACTTCAGCTGTATATATGATGTACTGTGTTACAAATAAATAAAACATGAATACATCACATTTAAATCCTTTATTGAGTCCATATTGCATCTTTGTGTGTGCGTGCGCGCTCGTGTGTGTGTGTGCGTGTGTTGTGCAGAATGTTAGATCTTTTTTAAACTATTTTTTCTTTTATTGAATTTTACATTTTGTAAGGGTTTAACTTCCATTATTTAAGTACAATTTATCTTTACATTTTACAAATTAACCACTTTTTGTGCACTGCATATCCGTCGTTATGCTGATGTGCCATAAAGACTACTACATACATTCTTTTAATCCAATTGACTACTACAAACATCCTTATCATCCTATTGTCTACTACATACATTCTTATCATCCTATTGTCTCATTGACATTTAAATCGATGTGTCATAAAGACTACTACATACATTTTTATCATCCTATTGTCTACTACATACATTCTTATCATCCTATTGTCTACTACATACATTCTTATCATCCTATTGTCTATACATTCTTATCATCCTATTGTCTACTACATACATTCTTATAATCCTATTGACTACTACATACATTCTTATCATCCTATTGACTACTACATACATTCTTATCATCCTATTGACTACTACATACATTCTTATCATCCTATTGACTACTACATACATTTTTATCATCCTATTGACTACTACATACATTCTTATCATCCTATAGACTACTACATACATTCTTATCATCCTATTGTCTACTACATACATTCTTATCATCCTATTGACTACTACATACATTCTTCTCATCCTATTGTCTACTACATACATTCTTATCATCCTATTGACTACTACATACATTCTTATCATCCTATTGACTACTACATACATTATTATCATCCTATTGACTACTACATACATTCTTATCATCCTATTGACTACTACATACATTTTTATCATCCTATTGACTACTACATACATTATTATCATCCTATTGCCTACTACATACATTGTTATCATCCTATTGTCTACTACATACATTCTTATCATCCTATTGTCTACTACAAACATTCTTATCATCCTATTGACTACTACAAACATTCTTATAATCCTATTGTCTACTACATACATTCTTATCATCCTATTGTCTACTATATATATTCTTATCATCCTATTGACTACTACATACATTCTTATCATCCTATTGACTACTACATACATTTTTATCATCCTATTGACTACTACATACATTCTTATCATCCTATTGACTACTACATACATTTTTATCATCCTATTGCCTACTACATACATTCTTATCATCCTATTGCCTACTACATACATTCTTATCATCCTATTAACTACTACATACATTCTTATCATCCTATTGACTACTACATACATTTTTATCATCCTATTGACTACTACATACATTCTTATCATCCTACTGACTACTACATACATTCTTATCATCCTATTGTCTACTACATACATTCTTATCATCCTATTGACTACTACATACATTCTTATCATCCTATTGACTACTACATACATTCTTATCATCCTATTGTCTACTACATACATTCTTATCATCCTATTGACTACTACATACATTCTTATAATCCTATTGTCTACTACATACATTCTTATCATCCTATTGTCTACTACATTCATTTTTATCATCCTATTGACTACTACATACATTCTTATCATCCTATTGCCTACTACATACATTCTTATCATCCTATTGACTATTACATACATTCTTATCATCCTATTGACTACTACATACATTTTTATCATCCTATTGACTACTACATACATTCTTATCATCCTATTGCCTACTACATACATTCTTATCATCCTATTGTCTCATTGACATTTAAATCGATGTGTCATAAAGACTACTACATACATTCTTATCATCCTATTGTCTACTACATACATTCTTATCATCCTATTGCCTACTACATACATTCTTATAATCCTATTGACTATTACATTCATTCTTATCATCCTATTGACTACTACATACATTCTTATCATCCTATTGACTACTACATACATTCTTATCATCCTATTGACTACTACATACATTCTTATCATCCTATTGACTACTACATACATTCTTATCATCCTATTGACTACTACATACATTCTTATCATCCTATTGTCTACTACAAACATTCTTATCATCCTATTGACTACTACATAACATTCTTATCATCCTATCGACTACTACATACATTCTTATCATCCTATTGTCTACTACATACTACTACATACATTCTTATCATCCTATTGTCTACTACATACATTCTTATCATCCTATTGTCTCATTAACATTTAAATCGATGTGTGTTATTTGGGGTGTATTGGTAAAATTCGCACATGTTAAGACACGCACAACATACCATATGTAACCGTATCATTAGCGTGTTATATTTCAAAATTAATGATAAGAGGAAAATCGTACGAACTATAAAATATACAAGTCTGCTAACAGTGTACGCATGGGTGGATTTCACAACCAAATATAAAATATTACAAAGAAACTCCAATTTTGCTTTAACATATTTATCTACAATTCAACCCTGATACTTGAATCTAATCTCAGTTTTCTGATAGATTCTGCTAAAAACAACTTCACAGTAACCTCTGACGAAGGGCATGTACTGGAAGTACTAAGTGCATTCAAGTCAGTGTGCTAAACAGCGTTCTCTCAAAGCGAATGGTAGATATGCGCGCAGTGCTCGCTGCACTGCGCAAGCAATATGGAGACGATCAGAGCAAAATTTAACGTTGCAATGAGCAAACATTGACAATTCAGCTGCGCGGGGATGCCTACAGGGAACGTTGGTGATAAGTCGTAATCGTGTATACGCGCTTTCACAAGTCTACAAAACTACATTACGTCATTCGGATTTAAGTCATGTGAACACGTCATTTACTCTAAGGCACATACATATGTTATTTACATCCGCCAAGTCCACAGTAGTGGCAGTATTAGCTGTTGTTTATTTGTCTCTTTTCCTTGACGCTGACGATTAGTGAAATTCTTTTGGCCGTCCAGATTAACCAAAGATAGAAGTACCCCATTCGCAAGAAACCAAGCCCTCCATAATCATTAACCAAAGATTTACATAATATGTTCATGATATATGCACTTCTTTCCAGCTATCACCCAATGATTGTATCAGTCATCAGATACACCACCACCATTCCCAGCTATCACGCAATGATTGTATCAGTCATCAGATACGATACCACCACCATTCCCAGCTATCACGCAATGATTATATCAGTCATCAGATACACCACCACCATTCCCAGCTATCACGCAATGATTGTATCAGTCATCAGATACACCACCACCATTCCCAGCTATCACCCAATGATTGTATCAGTCATCAGATACACCACCACCATTCCCAGCTATCACGCAATGATTGTATCAGTCATCAGATACACCACCACCATTCCCAGCTATCACGCAATGATTGTATCAGTCATCAGATTTGCTACTATTTGAAGCTACCACGCAATGATTGTAGCAGTCATTAAATACGTTAATATTTCCAGCTATTACCCAATGATTGTATCAGTCATCAGATACGATACTACTTCCTACAATCACCCAATAATTGTACCAGTCATCAGATACGCTACTATGTCTAGCAATCACCCTTTGATATTATTAGTCATCCGATACACAACCACCATTCCATGCTATCATTCAAACATTGTATCAGTCATCCGATGCACTACTATGTCCAGCTATTACACAATGATTGTATCAGTCATCAGATACGATATTACTTCCATCTATCATCCAATAATTGTACCAGTCATGAGATACACTACTATTTACAGCTATGGCCCAAATGATTGTATCAGTTATCAGAAACACATCCACCATTCCCTGCTATCAATCAATAATTGTATCAATCATCATATACACTACTATTTCCAGTAATCACCCAATAGCATTCCCAGCTACCATCTAATGATTTTGCTCTAATATTTTAATGAGTTTATCCATAGAGGTAGGACGATTTACAAGCCCATCTATAAAACAGGGTTTTATGATGTTTTTAATTCCAGTAATGTATCAACTCGGTTTTGAGAACATGTAACTAATAACTAAATGTAACTTCTGAATAGAGTGGATCTATCTCCAAAATACACTGGGACAACATGATAGAAAAATGGCTACAGGAAGAAGAAACAAAACAAACAAAAAAAGAATCGACAGACAGACAAGGTGTAGGTAGATTTGTATAAGCATAGTTTACCGAGTAATCGCAAGACGATGACGATGATAGAAACGACGATAACGATTCATCATCCTGGGATCTCACAGCTCGTGGATTAGGTCCATCGAGGTACTCCATTTGTGGACGTAGCAATGGGGTGTTAGCTGGCTTTCTACCCACTTCGGACACAATTGCTCTGTCAGACACTTCATATTTCGTTCCATCAATTTCATCCATTTTCGCCTTTAAGGTTTCAACAGTGTTAAATTCTTAGTTGGTGAGGCACAATATCGCGGTAAATATCTTCATCGGCTATCTTGTTTGTAACGTAGTTTGACAATACACCCTGTATTAAAGGAACGAAAACTGGAGTTTACGCCTGTCATTTTATAGCACATGCCGTGAGTGTTTATTAATAGTGTCTGGGGAAAACCCCAGAGGTATGCACTGTATTTAGTTTTGTGGATCCCTTTACCATCCTACTTATTCAAACTAGATAGCAGAAATAATGGCGGTGAATAGACAACCATATATAGCTGCAGAACATAGGAACTACCAACGAGCAGTAACCGGTGCACATAACAAAAATAGGTAAAGTGAAACAAAGTCCTTAGTGTTTCTATATATAGCTCTTTATTTGCAAACTTCCGTAGGTATTTTTGTCGCTGTTAATTGTTGTTCGCGTGTGTTAGGTGATGTAGCTCAAGTTGGTAACTATGGTAACTATGGTAACTATGCAGTATGATACTCCGCATTAGAGTAAAAACAAAATGTCGAAAATATTTAATTAAAAGAAATGTTACAAATTGGCGGACTAATAAATGACAACCTGTTAGGTTTCCAGAAGAAAAAGTCCACTTCAAATTGTTTATTTATTTTATTATTAGATGTAACAAATTTCTTCTAGCTTGTATGTTATCCATGGTGAACAGGGCAGATACTCATCTTGGAAAATTAGGAGAAACAACTGCATCTTAAAGATTGTAGATTCTAATTTTGGTAACATATAAGTTTGAGTTTTAGAACTCATAGAAAGTTCAATTCGGTGCTGATAATTCTACGAATGGGAGAAATCTGATAATTGAGTACATTTTTCAACAGGAAATTAATGTTAGGTATAAAGTATGAGTACCTATGAGAATGAACATAACGGTAAAAATGTCGATTTATTTAGCAAACTACGGAAAGTAATATTGTGTTAATAATGTAGTGTACTGTGACCATCTATTAGAATTTAACATATACATGGGCTATGTGGCTTAATGAAATTTACCATTACAGGTAATTACATGTTTTTTCCCATGGAAAGTTTACATTAATTTGGCACAATATGGAGCCCAATAAGAATTTGACTGCGAACGTCACTATAAAGATTTTTTGCAAGAAAGAAAAACAGATAAATATGTCCAATGACAAACCTGAACCACGGGATCAGAGAGGGTGAAGACTGTCAAAGTCTCGCGGGTCATAAGCGTTATTCGTAGAATATTGTATAAGCCCCACTTGTCAAAGGGTAAGCGTTACGTCCCACTTTGTCAAAGGGCATTGCACAACATATAACCACAACACTCTAACCCACTCCCCTCTGATACTCGCTATCTAGTAGATAACCGCCCACGGTATAATTGCCCGGTTCGAGTATAGAATGTATATGGTAAACTGAGCTAAAATATTGAACAAACAACTACGAGCCCCCATAAAGATAAATAAACAATTTAATCAAATACATACACAATGAAATTTCCTTTCATTCGGAATACACGCGGTTTTAGAATTAAACTTTCACCAAATTACAAATAGATTGAAAATAGAATTAAACAAATTTAGCCGTTCTATTACTGATAGTTAACTTCCTCACAGAATCGAGAGTTCAGTCAAATTCATCCGCAATGTTCGATTTTCATAACCTGTTATCGTCGAACTGCGTTCTCTGCTCAATCCAATGTTCTCTCGAGATACTTTTCCCTCGTGGATGGTCCGCTCGAACTCAGACTTGTCCTCTGTATCAATGTATACACCTCACAATTTCTCCTTCACAAATCCCTTTTCCCGTATTTGTACGTCCTCTATTTCGGTACTGCACGTCTTCCAAAATAAAAACTATTTTCTTCCTTCCTTCCAAAAGAAAAGTAAAACAACCTAAGTCTCTCGTTAAGCTGTAATAGCTGAGACTGTCCCTTATCCTGGTTCGAACAATCAGATATTACTATCAGTGATAACAATTTTACGGCTAGTAATTAACTACACATGTCTTCAAATCAATACCGTTAAACCATCTGTTAATTCGGTCTGCCTTGACCTAGTACATTATAAACTGTCGCTAAATTATCTACGACATCAATATTCGGTGAATTCACATGTATTCTTGTAAATCATTAATCAAAGTAAGACATTAAATCTTAGAACACAATCAATATTCAAACAATATGATAAATTCAAGAATTAACGTAACACTTTTCTATCATAACTCCACATAGTGTTTTTACGACATCAATTAATACTACATCATTATTAACTACGAATTAAGGTAAGAGTTCTAATTCATAATTCAAAAGCACATTACTAAATTAATGTAACAAATGAAACTAATCATACAAATGTATCAACAAATCATGCAGATCTGTAACGAAGAAACATTATATCAATTACATCACAATAAACGTGGATTTTGAGACAAATACCTCGTGTTTTTGGTGCGTCTCTCAACCGTTGGTTTTGGCGGTTTTTCGATCACGCTTCCTTGACGAATGGATTTCACTCAAATCACATCCGGAGCCTCTTTTCCAAAATAATTCTACACTAGCTTTCTTGCAAAGCAAATTTCAGAAGACTGAAGTAAATTTCGGCTAGTAAGATACTATATTCTAAAGATTTCTCGTGTAAAACACACCCCTTATTCAACAGCGACCGATCAGAACAAATATATTTTCTCCCGCATTCCTTTAAAAGTCGCTTACATCAGCGTGTCAAGATGACACGCTTTGGGTTAAAGTAACGATTCTCTGTTTCAAATCAAACCTGACACTTTCGCGATACAATTAACCTTTCCACAGGTCACGGCGGTCAGTTTTGCTCCTGTACAAATAAGGCTAATTAGCACGATGGCCACATTCTACTATACTGGTACCTCTCCTTGCAGAATGTGTCTCAAAAATTTAACAAATGGCTGGCTGGGCTAGAACTAATAGTTATTTAATAGATTCGACCGAAAATGTTGCACTTCACAAAGACCCTTTTGGCTGAAACGTCATTTGTGAAAAATTAAGCTTCCTACGAAAATAAAAAATATAAGGTCAATAACGCCAAACTGAAGCCTCAAAATGACTGAGAGTTTTTAGAAATTGGTTAGCTTATTTTTTTTTACTTCATCCTTCCTCGTCAGTGATTTTTTTCAAATTTGTATTTGCGTCTCTTTACGCATGAGACATTTCATTGAGATTTCCGCTTTCTCTGCTGCTGTAATTAAATCATTATTATATCGATTTCCTAACCAAAGATTTTATCAACACCGATACGACATTGTGACCTAGGATCATGTTAATTGATCGTTATAAATCCGTGTGGGGGAGCTTGCGCACGTGAAAAGAACTTTTTAACTTAATTAAATCCATATATACGGAAGCCCATTAGTGCCAAATAGTGTCTTTAAAACAAAACATATATTGCGCATAAACGTAATACTTATTGCAAATATTCGCAATAGATTGCGAATAAACGCAATACTATTGCGAATACAGACATGATCTGGCACTAATGAACACCAAGTCTGATGAATATTTCTAAGTAAGTGTATGTGTATCAACTCCATTAAATACAGCTAACATATTACAGTTATCTCTGATCACTTTCAGAATTTGTGTATATCTCTGTGTAACATAAATTATATCCTTATTGTTATTCCTGCCTCGGGCAAATATTCTTGTCGGATTTGATTGTTTATCCAGCATTAAGTCATCATAAACAACTAAAGTATTAATAAATATATCAAGTTGATCAACACTCGGTAAGAATGCATAAATTTTAAATTTTAAAAGCATTTTTTCTAGAACCAAGAAATAATAATAATAATAATAATAATAATAATAATAATAATAATAATAATAATGATAATAATGAAGACTTTGTATAGCGTCTAATCTTTCGAAGCTCTAAGCGCTTTACACCATCAATAATGATATGACTACATTACAGAACAACAAATGACAAAAACAATGAAATTGGAAAACATAAAAACATGCTGAAAACATATAAGATACAAAACATGATTAGGTCGCTAAGTTTGTCACTGCAGTCGAAACAGGTGAGTCTTAAGAACACTCTTAAAAGGGACCACTGTGTCTTTGTGTCTAATTTCAATGGGCAATTCGTTCCACGTCGCCGGGCCCTGGTGTGCAAACGAACGTTGTCCATATGACTTTGTTTTCACCTTGGGAACAATGAGTATACGATTATCAGAAGAAGAGCGTAAGGATCTAGCTGCTGTATACACATGGGTGAGGCTGGATAGGTATGTTGGACTGGAGTCTGTCATTGAAATCTAGCACAAAGAACAAATTTTGTGTTTGATTCTGTATCGAATTGATAGCCAATGTAGGGTACAGAGCAGTGGTGAGGTGTGCTCTGATCGAGGTACTCTAAAAATGATCTGTGCAGCTGTGTTTTGAACTTTTTGAAGTTTTTGGAGTAAATCTTGTGACGAACCAGACAGAATTGAGTTACAATAGTCCAGTCTTGAAAGTGCTAATGAACACACAAATGTTTAGTGGCATTAACTGAAAGATATTTACGAATGGAACTGATGCTGAACTGAATAAGTAACAAGTGAATATATTTCTTCCATGTCCAGATTTGTGTGTATGAAATGGATAATATTTAGACTTAATCACAGGCCAGAGAGCCCCGGTATATACTTGAATAAATGTTTTGAATCCATAAAATAGACTTTTCTTTCTTTCTGAAGTAGACTTTACCTATATGTGGATCATTCTATAGAACATTTCTATCCTCTATTATGTGTGTTTGGATGAGTATTTGTTTGTTTCTTTATGTCTTTGCTTTTCCCGATCGACCTTTATCCCTACAAGTACATTTCAGCCTATATATATATATATTTTTAACCCTATAAACACAAAGATGTTACCAAAGTTCAATTCACTTTGACCTCCATATGACATTCCCAAGTTAAATTCCAACTGACGCCAATTTTAATATACCCATTTTAACGTTAAGGTCCCTTTGACGCTAAAGTTACCCAATCCCTTGTTGCTTTGTTCAATTCCCCATTCACTCGATGTTACATTCCCCTTGATGCCAAAGTGACCCACGACCTTTTTGACTGCGATTTCCATTGACACTAATGTGACCCCTATTACTACTGATTCGTATTTAGATATTAAGAGACAAGACTACTGGATGGGATTAGCATTTCGACAATAAGAGACAAGATTACTAGTTGGAATTAGCATTTCGACATTAAGAGACAAGATTACTGGTTGGGATTAGCATTTCGACATTAAGAGACAAGATTACTGGTTGGGATTAGCATTTCGACATTAAGAGACAAGATTACTGGATGGGATTAGCATTTCGACATTAAGAGACAAGATTACTGGTTGGGATTAGCATTTCGACATTAAGAGACAAGATTACTGGTTGGGATTAGCATTTCGACATTAAGAGACAAGATTACTGAATGGGATTAGCATTTCGACATTAAGAGACAATATTACTGGATGGGATTAGCATTTCGACATTAAGAGACAAAATTACGGGGAGGGATTAGTAGTGATCATTACTGAATGAAAAGCGGCACTAAATTAGCCAAGCTAAGTACTGTAAATGTATTAGCCTACATTGAATTCAGTTGCATTTTCATCGCATGGTACGATGTCGCTATTAAAAATCGCAATTAAATGACTATTTTGTTCGTTTTATAAACTACAAGAACAACTAGATGTGCTTAATTTATTTTAGTGCAAAAATCATGCGCTCAAAATGAAACCTTTCGAAATGAGTAATTAGTTGACCTTGGTGAGGTAAGGTGAATATGATCATTTTCTGATTCGAATATAAGAGGGGCTGAAACTAGTTTTATAGGAGGTGTTATATGTGTGTAGCGGATGGGGAACTAATCTTAAAATGATTGTTCATAAAAGATAAACGGTTTACTACATGGAGTGATCACGCCCGTCTGCATTCTAGTTCATTCATTTTGAATCGCCAAATAATTAAATAGCTTGAAAATTACATCACATTTCACGATAATATAAATACGTACAAACTGGTGCAAATTTTCAATTGCACGTTTTAAAGAAAGAAACATTCATTGCCATCATTTTACATGCATCATTACATAACAGAGAAAAGCTGACAACAAGGGGGTTATTCTGTCCAAAATATAAAACACGTTCTGAGGGAACTCGATCAATGGTTAAAACCAGAATAAGGTTCCAATATATAGACCAAAATCAGTATAATCAGTTGACCAACAACTTAAAAAATTCAAAGTATTTTAACTTGACATGTCACAATATCATGCAAACTTTAAGACAATACCTCAAAAAAGGTCTTAAAAGAATGGAGTTTGTGCATTGACTACCTGCGGAAAGTAACATTTTCAAATAAATGGATTTTTATGGTGAATCATGGGGCATCAATCAGGCTAAATAGTGTCACCACCAACGTTTATCACCAATGAAAGATTTCATTTTTAAACATTTGTTTTGTTTATTGCAAAATCATATTTCTGTAAATATTGGCTTGTACAACTTAATTACAAGATAGAAAAACCAATTTAGACCACCTCATTTCTAGTACAGTAAGATTCACAGGCGAAACAGATGTGTTCACAGAATTCTTTACTTATTCACAAGCGAATAATCTACCTGTTATACTGACGCATTCATTGACAAGGAAAACGATAGATGACAGGAGTACGCAGCGTTAAAACAGATCATTAAATTTATCCGTGTGCTATTTATAGAGTATGATTAGCTTGTTTCTAAATATAGCCTACTCAGGTATTTTGTATCGCTTGCAACACATCCAGACATAGTGATAAGTAAGTTTCCAAAAATAGCCTGCACGTGTTTTTGTATCATTTACTTTTCACTGTGTGTGTGTGTTTGTTTACAGGTTGTTTGAGATTAAAATAGTCTTGTTTTATTAAAATGGTACAGTAATTTATCTGTGGTGGTGACACTTAAAAAACACACCATGGAATCATATTTTGTACACACATTTTCCCAGAGAGGAATTGGAATAAATTACAAGACTGGCGCAGAGCACAGGAATTATTATGAATTCGCACTTGCCAAATGTTTAGAATCTCACCGCATCAGGATCCAGTTTACAAGCAATGGTCTTATTGGTTTACTGATATTAATAGCAATAATCCTGAGTGCAAAAGCGATAAAAAAAAAAAAAAAATATAATGTTATTAATAATCAGTGTGATCATTAGTTATGTCATACATTAAACAATTTGCTCTATCATAACTTGTTTTGTTTTCTTTACCCTAACATAGAGCTAAGACGTTGTCTGAGAATAATCCCCCAGTTTACGTACTAAAGGACAGAAAGAACATCTACAACGGTACCAATATTTCAAGATTGGTATAAGAACTGAATTAGAATTATGATGGCGATGTTCACTAGTAGTAGTAGTAGTAGTAGTAGTAGTAGTAGTAGTAGTAGTAGTAGTAGTAGTAGTAATAGTAGTTGTTGTTGTTGTTGTTACTGTTTATGCAAATATGATTAGTAGTAGCAAGGTGTATTAATCATCGGCCCCTCTTTCTCTGTCTTTAACTTCCTTCTTCTCCTTCTCATCGTGCTATTATCATCAGCATAAACACCGATAACACCAGTACTCACAGAAAAAAAATCTGCATGCCTTGAAATTCCTGACAATTCTATAGATGCCTTGAAATTCCTGATAATTCTATAGTTGTGTACTCTCCTTCAAATGTACTCTTATTTTGGGGAGTAGAAATTTATATAAAAACAACGACTTTGAGGTTTAATTTGTTTCTGCCATCAAACAGTAATGGTAACTGAGTCAGTTCAATCTTAGACGTAATTTTCTATATTGATTTGTTTGTAAGCAAAGATGACTAAATATAGTAGAGACACGTTTTCGTGAGTATAATGTCAACGCCGCATAAAGCAGGGTTGTACTATTTTAGAAACATGACTAATAAAGAGTGTCATGCATTAAAAATAGCACAGGGAGAAATCAGTATTCAAAACTAATACAATATTTATCGAGTTGCTTAGTTCATCGCGTTCCCACTTTCTGTTACATTAATCCATAGGTATATATAGATGGAAGATCGATCATTTGTTAAACGTAAATCATTAAGAAAACTTCTTGTTTAATATTGTCAATCTTACTGAACCATCTTTGAGGTAGGTTTAATTAACTTCTATATAATTGTATTAATTTCTCTACTATTTAACGTACATCTCAAATCTTCAATCAGAAGTGCACAGTATTGCTATCACAAAATGAAAAATAATCTAAAAAGCTACATACAATTACAAAAAATGAAAAACACGATTACTGATATGAGTGGGAAAGGCTGAACTGGGGTGACAGAGTACTGTCCATTTAACGTCCCATGACTTGCCATAAAATACATAAAATCATCATCATCAGGTATAAAATATAACCAGTTATCATTAGATTTTTGTAACAAATACTTGTCAGAATGTTTTTTTTTTTTTTGTTCTTCACGACATTGTGAGCAACGTGCCCTCTAAGCTGTGCGCGCGCAGCTGCTCAGACATCCCTGCGCAGCTGAATTGTCAAAACAACATTAAATTTTGCTTAAGTCACCATAATGCTTGCACATAGCAGCGCGTGCAAATCTACCATTCGCTTTGAGGGAGCGCTTATTGTGAGATGACTTTGGTATCATGTTATCTCTGGAAGAACTGCTGAATTGTTTTGAAAGTAAATTTTTATAATATAGTTTAGATTTTTAGCGTAGTACTGTAGTGGTTCAAATTTAAGACTTTCGAGTAATTTAGCAAGCATGTGGTGGAGTAAGAGTTAACAGCTTTGAGGTCCATTGCGATTGATTGCTACCAAGGATTAATCTGTCATCAGATGCATTTGGACCGTTGATGTGAATGGCTGTAACCCAATAGTAATCTGTCATGACGTGCATTTAAACCACTGGTGTGCATGACTGCTACCCAGGATTAATCTGTCATGACGTGCATTTGGACCACTAGTGTGCTGATGTGAATGGCTGTTATCTAGAATTAATCTGTCGTGACGTGCATTTGTACTTGTGCTGTGACTACGGACTAGTGCTGTGAACGGCCACTACCCAGGATTAATCTGTCATTACGTGCATTCGGACTATTCGTGTGAATTGCTTCTACCAAGGATTAATCTGTCGTGCCGTGCAGTTGTCCAACTGGTGTGAACTGCTGCTAACATGGATTAATCTGTCATGGCGTGTATTTGGATCACTGGTGTGCTGGTGTGAATGGATGCTACCAAGAATTAGACTGTCATGGCGTGCATTTGGACTATTGGTGTGAATGGCTACTACCAAGGAATAATCTGTCAGGACGTGCGTTTTTACCCGTGCTGTGAAATGGCATTTTTACTACTGATTAATCTGTCGTGACGTGCATTTGGACAACTGGTGTGCATGGCTACTACCAAGGATTAATCTGTCGTAACGTGCATTTGGACACCTGGTGTGCATGGTTACTACCAAGGATTACTCTGTCATAACATGCATTTAGGTGTGCTGGTGTGAATGGATGCTACCCAGCAGTAATATGTCCGTACGTGAATTTGGACAACTTGTGTGAACGGCTGCTAACATGGATTAATCTGTCATGGCATGCATTTGGACGAATGTTATGAATGGCTACTAAACGGGATTAATATGTCGTGACGTGCATTTGGACCATTGTTGTGCTGGTGTAAATGGATGCTACCAAGGATTAATTTATCATGACGTGCATATAGATCACCGGTTTGCCGGTGTGAATGACTACTTCCCAGGATTAATACGCCCCAAACTAATACAGTTTGATATCAACACTCACCACCTAGCATATATTACTAAAGGGTTATGAACTGCTGATTAAGTAGAACGGCTTTTGTGTAGTCGATTGGGTGAGAGTTATACTTACAGAACGTTGAAAGGCGTTGTAATCGGTAATGACTATGCATATGATTATGTCAATAGGCTCTGTATGTGTGTGGGACGATGAAAACCTGTTTCACGTGCATTTATGGCAACTCATTGTAATTTGTATATTGGGTACAGCAATTGATAGGATAAATACAGTCACACGTTGCAGTAAAGGTTTAGTACCATAAATAAATACACCTTCCAAATATAGCACGGTAAGTATAGAGCATGTTAGTCACGCCCTCTACACTATGACACAAGCTCACAAGCATATTTACTTTTGTATATGTACATGTAGCATTTCACTACATATATGCATATATTTACCATTTCAGACTTGTAGTCATACAGAGAGAATGGATTGTAGACCATGGACACAAATAATCTTTTTAATTTTCAACGTGACAGTGTGCCAGTCTAGAATATGCCCCATTGTCGGAAGCGAGACTGATGGTAAGGCTACATTACAGCGGTATGGGGATTCGTTTTAAAGACGGAATGATATATTATGAAAAAAAGAAATTTACCATGAAATTTCTTGTTGGAATAAAAATTGAACATCATGAATATTAAATACAACTGAGAGGAGGGATATTTAGGAATAGCGAGGGGATAGAAAATGTATAAACTGTATAGTGTTTTTAATTTGCGCGCATTTTGTAAAACCTATTTAGTACATACCGATTTATATAATCTGCTCTTTGCCAAGACGTGTATTATAAAACAAATATATGCTGATCCTGTTGTTATGTAAGATAAGAAAATTATTGTTTTTGATGAGTTCCTGGTTATTTTCTGATTTGTATTGCTTGATTTGGGGACACTGTATTTTCATGTTGTTTTTGATTGTCAGTCGAATTACATACCCTTGCGAGAGAGAGAGAGAGAGAGAGAGAGAGAGAGAGAGAGAGAGAGAGAGTAATTAACTAGTTTTCATATAGCCACTGAATGATTTTTTTATTAAATTTTCATATAATTTTCTCTCAAATTTAAAAAGTAGTTAGGACAGACATACATAAATAAAATAAGTAAGGATATAACGATTAATCATCTACCTCTTTCTCTTAAAGGACATCTTACAAATGAATTTGTTTGCATAGTCTGTCATCGTGCTTGTCATATATGGCGTACTGCTGCCAAGATGTATCGCTTATTCACCAACTATGACATTCTAAACAAAATTATATTTATCTCCTTTGAATCATTCAAAACATCCGTTCTTTGTAGTTTCTTTGCATGCAATATCAACGAAAGTTAGACACTGTGCCCCTTAGACTAGTGCAATTAAATTCACGAATTAACACGCATCTATCTCATTATTTTAATAGCTAGATAACAAAGTAATTTTGAACAAATGCATAGCTATTATTAGTTATTAACAAAGTCCAGAGAAGTATCTTTCTTTGGGTACTTGTGACATATGTTAGAAAAAACAATATATTTTCATGCAATATTTCGCACAAGCTTTTGTTAATTACAGTAGCTTGTTTTAATTACTTAATTACAGTATTGTATGTTAATTACAATATCGTATGTTAATTACATTATCTTGTTGATTCATTAGATCAGAAGATGCTCACATCTAACGACGTTCGGATGGAGTATGTCAGAGTTGGGCACTACATGGCATTAGAATGCTGCAGTTCAAACTATGACATTATCACGTGGTACAGATGGAATCAATCAGCAGGCATGTGGATGGATTATCTCCCCTGTAATGCTGATACACAGTGTAGCGAGTACAAACCAGATATAATAGAAGATGGCCAAGTACTCGAGATAAAAGATGCAGACGTTTCTGATGCGACTTCCTATAAATGTATCGCTAAAAGCGGCAATGGCTTCATACAGAGAAATTTTCAGCTTAATGTGGTTGGTGAGTATAAAAAAGAAACAAAACAACAACAAAATGTGTTACGACTCTAAATCTTAAACTATGTAGCATTATGAAGTGACAAAAACTTGTTCAGTCAAACAAATGTATTTCCCTTGAGTGTGTGAAGGTTTCCTTTTATTTAGATTGGGTGGGGTGCTCCAAATATTCTTTAAATGGATACAGAATATCCACCCTTGCACGTTTTTGTCAGAAATTGAAGTAGTGATATAGAGATGCAAAACTCCGAGACCCCAGTCAGTGGTGCCGACAGTTAAATTAATGAATACACAAAATGTGAAATTCAAATAACAATAATTTAATATAAATCAATAACAGTCATCTCTCAAATTAAACTCAGATTAAAACCCTATCACTCGTCTTTCACTCGACCAAGTGACAGTCTTTTTTCTCTCATGTGACTAAGTGTGGTAGATTTTCCTCCTGTCCTGTGTTCCTACTCATCTGTATGATCGTAATCGGGACTGGTGATCCAATTCCCTCCAGACCGCCTAACGTCTGCCTCCGTTCTTCCGTTTATTTCGACTCCCAGAGACTCGGACCGACTGTACTGTCTTCTACACTTCCTCTGGTCCCTAAAAGCTTCCTGTATTAACACACAAGGACATTAGCATATCATATTCCTATAGCTATCTAACTCATACTAAACAAAAATATCATCAGATAAGCCATTTCATTCGTTGGTCTCGTATTCATGCTCATCGAAATACACATTCTCGCTGATATGTGTACACGGTATACAAAGATTTTCAATCTTATTATACAGAACAATATCACATAATCAGACGCATTTCTGTACATTGCACTTCTAGAACGTGTACACAGATATGCACATATCCATGCGCTGATACATTCTTACACATGATACTCCTAACACAAATAGGCAAATCCCTATTAGCTAAGTATTAACTAATGTTGCACACTGCAACCATTATACAAATTTTATAATTCAATTTAACATTTGCAGATCTAGAATATCAAATGAATAAATGCACGAGGTTACTACGAATTAACCAAATAGCGAATTACAATATTACCGGTAATTCTATACATAAACATTACTCGTATCTCAAAATATGCGTGTATATTAAACACTACGAATGAATCAAAACTTGCAAATGGTATTTCGACGTAATAAAGTATACATACTGCAATAATTAAAGTACACTTACTTTTCCGTAATATAACAACGATCGAGCAAATAGTCACTAACATGTACTGAAGCTCTTTGTAATTCCCAGAATTACAAGTTTCCCGCCAATTTCGAATGACGTCGGAGTAGCCTATCTTCCCTTATAATTTCCGCAAGATGGTGTTAGAGACTACTGATGTTTAGTTCTCAAGATAATAGATTTAAGCTTGTGATTCTAATATTAGCCACGCCTTGCCCAATTCCGAGTGGATATTGATTCAAATAATTATCAGATACTGCCCCCTCCCAACAGTATGTCAAGGGTGAATTTACGAACCCAACTTGATGTTCCTTTTGATCCGAACACAGAATTCCACCACTTACCTGGCAAACATGTGTTGACAATTATGCGTAGCTGACTGCCCAAAATAAGACCAGTCACGAATTTTATGACCATAATTGGCTTGAAACTTCAGTGTTCGCCGAATAGACCTTTATACATATTTACGGTTCGAAATTATTAGCTTCAGGGTCTAACAAATACATATTGAAATCTGGTTAATATTTACAACGCGACAGAGTGAGTGTCAAGTAAAAATTCAAAAGATATATAATGTATTGTGAAATAAACCCCAAGTTACCCCAGATGTTTTATCACAAAATCAAAAAGTATAGAATGTTCCGAATAAATTGTTTATATAATCCAGAATGTCTTTAAATGAGTTCTTAATAAAAGAACACTTCGTAATTCCAATGAATAATTAAAAATATTATCCCAAATTATATCTGCATACAACTGTAAGTTATTCCATAGACTGATCATAAAAAAGGAATAATTATTTATCACATCCTATATGTAAAAATTTCACTTGACCTAAGACACAAAAGACTTTCATGAAGAAAGAAAAATAGGTCTTGAACTCGTATCCAAGCAAACATATTGCTTATTTCTTGGAACCATTAGGAAAATCGTCTGGGAATTATCCTCAATCATGGACAGAAATTAAGCACACAATATAGTTATACATACCATCTCAGATCGTAAATAAAAGACAAAGTTGTACAGCAAACCTTTCTTCTACATATTAGTCAAATGTACGTATGATACTGTAATAATTATTCATTCCAGTGGGTATGTACACCACTGTGTACAAAGAAGAATTAAAACTACTTTATCTAATATTAAGTTTTCTGTTAACTTTAGCGTGTGATGAGCTTGCGAGAGGTCCATTCGCAATATACCCAACCCCTAAAGATCTGTACATCAAGTCTTTTGGAGAAGATGTCACCTTTCCCTGCGTTGGTTATTTTGGGTGCAACGATGCCGACTTTAGTTTGGTGGATTGGTTTATATGGGACGAAAACTCCGAGAACTGGATTGACGCTTCTTCCATCGGTGATGACCGGTACAACGTTACATTTTTCACAAGGTATACATCTCAATGTAATTTATAGACAAAGTTTGTGTAATGTATACATCTCAATGTAATTTATAGACAAAGTTTGTGTAATGTATACATCTCAATGTAATTTATAGACAAAGTTTGTGTAATGTATACATCTCAGCTCTGTGCATGTGAGTTCAAGTCTCAGGCTTGGCCCATGTTGATATAAGAGACAGCTTGCCAGCAGCTTCCAGTGTGTCGGTGGTTCTTTGCCGAGGTTTTCCCGTTTCTGCCTCCACCGGTTACACGGGCCGCCATGTATTGCCCATCTTGCGCTGAGAAATGACGTTGAACCCAAAACAACAATAGCTCGAAGGACTTGTTGAGGTTTTAGCCCAAAACGTCGTGTCCCTTGCTGTAAACGTAGCCTCCCTTAAGTTAACTAAAACTATTTGTCATGAATGTATATATGTTATATTATCACATCGAACGGCGATATCTCACAACTGAATACAAACAGCGACTCGGAAATTCATGACTAATACATATTTCCAAATACTACAAATTAGATCTTTGTCCGTCTTAGTTTGCACAGCAAAGATATGAAATCTGATTCAAACTTAAGGCAAATATTTCCGTTTCATTTCGCAAAGCAATAAAATGAAATTACATTCAAATTGAAAACTATGTCTTCCATGCTAGGTTCCATACTTATATATATATATATATATATATATATATATATATATATATATATATATATATATATATATATATGTGTGTGTGTGTGTGTGTGTGTGTGTGTGTGTGTGTAACAGTAGTGAATTTGGCCTGGTGGAATGGTTTATCCGGAATGACAACTCATATTCCGTCTCATATTTATGATCGTCTGGAGCAAATAATATACAATAATGACCTATTTTACAATACAGGTCAGGAGGTTCCATCAGTGGGGCAAATCTTTCAATCTCTAGGGTACAGAAAGTAGATTTGCGCAGAAAGTTCACATGTGTGCTCGCCAATGCGCAAGTCGTTGAAAGACAGACAAATATAGACGTAAAAATACAGATGATAAGTAAGTAATCAACCTGCCCCCCCTCTCTCTCTCTCTCTCTCTCTCTCTCTGGAATACTACATATCCACATACATACATACATACACACATACATACATACATACATACATACATACATACATACATACATACATACATACATACATACAAAGAGACAGACATACATACATACATACATACATACATACATACATACATACATACATACATACATACATACATACATACATACATACCATGTAAGAAAACTATCTGCACCAAATAAAGTTACATCAAAGTTGATTATTGCTTTAAAAGGTGCATCAAATAATACATTTCTTTACGTATGAAAATTATAACCTTGTTAAGGCAATTAAAACGTCTGTTAGTTTCTCTCATGTTTGTTCTATATTAGTTATTTGAATCAATGTTAATCGCTTTTATTTAGATTTCCGTCCAAGTGTTCTTAGTTTTTGCAGAATTAAGAGTAACAGTAGTAGTGATCGTATATGTTGACTTACAGGATCCTGTCGGCATTTTAAGACCAGTGTTGAGAAAATAGTTAATCAGTGCGAATAAAGTCAATGTCATATGATTTTCATATTCTTTCATTATTTCAGACTCTACGGACACTGCCGATAAAGAACTCCTGGTCGCTGTATTTGCCTTATCTACCATGCTTGTGTTCCTAATCCTCCTTTTGTGTGTTACCCTTGTTATTCGCTATTGTCATAGGAGAAAGGAAAACGCAAGAAAAGGCAAGTAAACATGACGTTATGTTCATATTTTAAACTCCAACCAGGCTAGATCCTCTGATGGGCACATGATTGTAGTGCGTTATACCAGGTTGAGAGTAAATAAATAAAGTAACAAACCAACAAACGAATAAATAAATAAATAATGTTTGGGGTTCAGGTAATGACAAAATTCTAGACTAACTTAAAGCTAGTCTTTCCAACAAAGGCATAATACTGTCACGCCGTCATTACTGCATTATCAATATGTTTTCTTTAAACATTTAATCGTAATTAACTTGTAAAAGAATATATAGACGTGTCCTTTAATCTACATTTTGTATATCATTGTTTCTTCTAAACCTTGTAACATTTTTAAGATAGATTCTGATGATGGAACACGAAAACCTATAACTGATAAATTGACCCTTGCTTTTGTTTTGCTTCAATTTTTAGCCAGTCTCCAGTATAGTTCCAGTCTTGTCGATCACCCCACAAGAGTGCCTATGATTCTGGGTGGGAAATCAAAGGAAAAGGGAAGTGCAGACATTTTCAACAACAACATTGCAACATCTAAGACGGGAGTGGTCGAACAGCTGCATTCATTATTGAGCTACGAACCAAAGTCGATATCGCCAGTTTGAAATTTCAGAGACTTGTAAAACATTTAATTGACCTAATCAATTCTATGTAATCTAGTTCTTAAAGTATTATCTGTACTGACATAAGTGTCTTAATACCGACAGCGACAGTACGCTACTCATGGTCTGTATAAAGTAAACAGTAACTTCCCCTGTAGTACGCACCCTGTAGCGAGACACACTTTGTATATGCCCGCTACGTGTGACCAGCCGTGCAAGTAACAAAACGGACACGCGTTATACGCAACATTTTTGTGGCGAGGGTAACCTGGTGTTGTCAGATGAAAGTTTAAAAATTCAGCCACTGTACCCTGGACCCAAATATATTTTGTTTTTATGCCACTCGTCTGTTAATTTACAAACGCGCACGTAGGGTGATGTGAGAAAGAGATACTGAATGAATAGCATACATTGATTTTCTATGTTGCTACGTACTGGTAAATTTCCATGACCCTGCCATTGTGTCAGTACGTGCCACTGCCGTACATATAGGGCAACATACTATGACAGGAGGAGATTGCAGCATGGTCAGGCACGTTAATAACGGAAGTTATCTATTCAGGTTTATTAAAATCATGTCTTATATCGATAAGAGCAACTGTAACAAATATGTGCAGTGTTTACCGAATCATTGTCACTTTCTGCTAGTAAACCGTTTGTGTTACACATTATTGTGTGTGTGTATGTGTGTGTGCGTGAGAGAGAGAGAGAGAGAGAGAGAGAGAGAGAGAGAGAGAGAGAGAGAGAGAGAGAGATTGTATCAATAAAAGAAATAAATCAAATGCTGTATAATATTCATGAATACTTACAAAAATGTCATTTCCTAACCTTGTAAACAGTATTGACATAAAATTGCTCAGGGTAACAATTTTATATTTCGTGTATGGTAAAGTAAATTTTTAAAAAGTATTGTTAGCATGTTCTAATGTGAATGTATTTAGTTGTCTTATTACATTTATTGTAGTCATTTTTCCTCTTTGTCGATGCCATGTGAATGTAGTACCGCACCGCCATTCACCATCGTATTTGAATGACGATATTGGGGAGCATAATAATACATTTTACAACTTGTACTTTGTAATATTTATTTGTTGTTTTTTAATCGGAATAAAGATCAACTGTGAAAAAATAGACTTTTTAATGACATTTGACATGCTTTATGTTCAAGATAAGAACATCTGGTTTGAAATTTACTCTCTCTCTCTCTCTCACACACACACACACACACACACACACACACACACGAATGAATGAATGTTACAACTATATTGTCTTAAATTAAGTAATATAATTCAGCAAATAATTCGTTTCTCTAGGCTAAATTGAAAATTTAAGACGAACGTATTGTGAATCAAGTTTGAAAGGGTGTATCACAAATCCAAACATAAAGAGTATTCCGAATGAATTCATATCTAGAATGTGCTAATGAACTAATGGCCTTGGAAGTCATGCTGTACCAGTAGTCTTGCTGCACAAATACACAATCCAGAATGTCTCGTAATGTCTTGGAATAATTAACAACAGTTCCAAATAGTGCTTTAGTCCATAAGTCAATAAGCACATTGAAATTCCAATTGAATAATTAAACACAAAAGCCTCTCAATTTATAACTGGACACAACTAAAACTGATTCTACAAAGAAAAATGTTAAGTTAGGAACTAACAATTTTGATAGTAATATAATATCATTTATAATCATCCACACTTGACCTATGTCGCAATAAGCTTTACTAAATAAAACTCTCAACATAGTAATAATGACTTACTCGTAACTGTATATAATGTCAGGGAGTCAACCTAACAAACATCTTGTAGATAATGTCCGGAACTCAGATCGAAGTTCATTATCTTAAAATATAATCTAAAATTATGAACACAGGTTAGCTATGCGATATGTTATTAATAAATAATGATTGCAATCAAAAAAAAAATTGAGAAACGTTAAACACAGGATAGATAGATAGATAGATAGATAGATAGATAGATAGATAGATAGATAGATAGATAATAGATAGATAGATAGATAGATAGATAGATAAATAGATAGATAGATAGATAAATAGATAGATAGATAGCACATGCCTTAATTAATAGCTAAGAAACAAAATACATGTTTTGAATATGGACAATATTAATTTATCATTGAAAATAAAAATATACATATATTACTTAATCGTATGTACGTCGTTTGCATTTTGTATAAAGTCTTTTTATTTGAACAAAAATAGAACTCAGAACACACTTGAAATATTTATATTAATAAATTCAACCTCAAACAAATTAATATATATTTAACTCCCACATATTGCCAAGTGGTAAACAATTTCGCCAGAGAAAGGATACTTTATTTGTCAGCTCTCGTCCAAAACTACACATACAAGGATTTTAAACTTAAACTCGAATTCCACTTGATGCTGTCTTTAAAGTAAAACAGG